>QNGE01000072.1:406992-420004 GCA_008508345.1 Paragonimus westermani | reverse complement strand
GTCATTTTCAGTAGTTAGGTCCCTTCCCGTCCCCTTCTTTTTCCTTCTCTCTTTCTATATAGGGTTTGCTGTTTCTTCATGGTTGTGTGGCAGTTAAGCATTAGTGTTAACCACTGATGTATTGCTGTCTATGATGATGATGATGAATCATACAGCCCCCGGTTTTGAACACAACCAGCCAATTTAAGCACAATCTTATGGCGCCAACAAAGACTTAATGGCGTTCTGTGCACATCAGATCGTCGTCATATTCCCCATCATCACAGTCTTTGATTGGAACGACCTTTCCCCCTCCTCCGTTTAAGCTGCTGACGAGATTCTTGATACTTGACTGAGGAATTCTGCCCCATTCATCAGTGAGTAGATCTAGCGCTGAGCGAACGGTTTTGGTATTGATATGTTCGCCGAGCTTGGCATTTAGGTTGCAAACGTTTCATCGCCAGGCGGGGTGACATCATCAGTGCGTAAGTGTTTCAGCGTTTAATGAGTATAGCGGAGTAACAAGTGCAATTCGGTTGAGTGTTTGCGAGACGTAGGCACTTAGGAAATGAAAACCCCATAAGATCGGCCAGTAGTATTCAGCATGTATGTGGATACATCAATGTAATCTTCTAGTTCGTACAAGCTAAAAACTATGACCAACCCACGTTGTGGGTACAGAAACCCATAGCGAAGTGTCAGGAATTGGAACAATGCTCACTCAGACACACTCAACTGCGCAATGACCAAACTACCAGCGTACTTCTCTCAGGTGGTGTGTGTGGTGGTGTGAAGCGTGTTACACTGTCCGCAACAAACTATTCCACGGTGCCGTGGCGGCTGTTTCCGTATAAACACAAAGATCCTATGTAACAAGTCCCATTCCTTCACTCCCTGACTGTAAAATCAAGACTGCGTTTTCCATCGCATGGTTATAAGGCAGACACGCACCAATATCAACGACTGACGTACTACTGTCGATTATGATTGCACTAAAAGCCCGTTAACTTACTGACAAGTCGGTGCTACTAGATCGTTTGTTAAACCTAGCCATTCTGGCGATCAATCACTGGCAGTAGGTCGGTGTACATCATAATTACATAATCTCCTCCACTTGTTAGTATCCTGGAAAACACTGATTAGCTTCTGTCGGTGGGCGAAAATGACAACTCATAAGTGGATACACCCAATGCTTCCTTTCGCATCGCGGTAGACTGAAAGGTCATCTTGTGCTCTCCATAATCGGGCATGACTATCTCGTATGTATGAGGCTCAAACATGAACACAGTAGCCTGGACCAGTCTGGGTTGTTGTTAAGGAGGTAAACTGCGACATCACCGACTCCAATACCAACAGCCTTCCACACGGTTGTCGTTCAGTGGTGAAACTGGAGATGGATATTGGGAATGGTGCAGATGGATGCTTGCTAACCAATTAACCACAGCGAACGTCATTCATTCAGTTCGGATGTGGCTTATGCTCATCCGTCTCTGCTTTTATCCCCCACATTCACAGTATCGGGATAGCGTGACTGTGGATCCCAAAACCCCCCATAGTATAGCATTTTTATTTATCCACTAACCGCATCACAGTGGCCTGCCACCTTAGCAATGACGAAGCTAGTGGTTGGTAATCGAACCTATAGATGTGCGTGACTAGCATTGTGGCCATTGGGTGTTTCAACTGAATGACTGTAGTTAAACTTTGTAACGTGCTGTTGTTTTGAAATTTGGAAGGGTATGGCCCAATGTTGAACGATGCACTTCGAAAAATACAAATATGAAGAAAACGTGTTTACGAGGGAAATAGTTAATGGTACTGAAGTTGGCTGTCTTTCACGTGCAAACAGAAGGGCCAACTTCTTGGTGGGAGGAGGGGTGTACATAAAATGGAATGAACAAGATTTGAAACATTGGTAAACCTGAACTCAAGAAAATCTACATTCTATCCAGGTGCTGCCTAATAGATTAGGCGAAAACTGACGTTTGAATAAGGCAAAAAAATTGACTGCGTCTATGTAAGACAATGTAAACCATCGACAAGTCTCCAACGACCACAGACACGCACACATAAAGGTGAGCTGCAGAAGCCAGATAAACTTACCAAGCTAGATCAATAACGAGTGGCGCGGTGAGCGACGCCAACATATTCTGACAAGTAATGAGCACGAAACGGCAACAAACAACGACAGATACCTACGAAAATAAAGCCCCGATCATTGGCACCACCTTAGTAAAATAATTGCCCCCGTAGGCCATCTACCTCAAAAGAATGGAAACAGACGGTTCTGGCGAGAAACATGACTGACAAAATGGACGAAAGTGCGTGTGCGTAGTAAACTTACTTGCCGAAATCGGATGGCAGTTCAGATAATGAAATGTCGTTCATGCATAGTACACGGAGCTTTGAGAGTTGAGAGAAGCCAGCAGGTAAACTAAAACATAGAGAAACGATGACCGACGAATTTCTTGATTACTTGAAAAAAGCCTCAATGGATTAACCCCACATATTATAACTAGAATATCCTACTGTTCACGTTGTACTGCTTCAGCACCGCATACACTTTTATAAAAACGCATTGAATTCGCGTATACCCACGCCGACAGGAGATGAACTGAACGTTTGCCGGTTGAAACATATTCTCACCACCAACGATGACATTTTAATGACGGTTAATAGCGATAAATAACTCATACACAAAATAATAGAGCTTGAATTTTGACATGAAATAAGAGGAAATGAAAATTGCTTCATAAACAACTCGTAAATAAACACGACCGATAAATATCAGAACAAGGAAGAGAGCTGCAAGCAACACTAGTAAGGAAGCATCCTTGTGCATATTACCGTCCACCTTTACTACGTGTCTTTACAACAGAGAAAATTCAGTCCCCTAACGGTAATATTCACGTCACTGAGCACGATTTTGACGTTTACGACACCCAATTTTGAGTACTACATGAATTTTTGGAAAGATACTTTATGAATTTTGTTAATTTCGTGGAGGATCGAACAAGTGCCCCACAGTTCTATTCTCGGCAACTGTGTCCATTCCCGACCTATTCCGCCACTTTAACCTGCTAGTCAGACTTGTGCAACACATCGATCCGGAAGTCCAGGACTTTGGTCCTAACAAGTGCAACCTTGACAGACAGGCCAAAAAAGAGCAGTATGAGGAAAAGCAGACACACTCACAGGACTGTATGTCGCATTTTTAACAGAGTAAGAATCTCCAAGTAATGTAGTACGATCTTATGGGCATACAACAGAGTTATTCTTATAGACATGAGACTATTCTCTTCCTAATCAGCAAGAACGAGGTTAGTAAGGGCACCCTAAAATCACCGATTGCCTAACTACTGACCCTGAAAGTCAGCGCATTATCCAATACAATCGAAAACCCTGTATCATATTGTCCCGCAGGTCGTGCGTTTGATTCCCAACTATGAGCTGCAGTTCCTCAAATCAGTCCCCTTCTGCGGCACAAACGAGAGGGAAGAACCAGAGTATATCGTCCTCAACAAAATAGTTGTTCATTAATTATCGCCTCCAACTATTTCGTCCGACAACTATTCTACCGAGTGACAATCGGTTTCTAAAACGAAGACTACCGGTAAACATTGGTACTTTCAATGTCCACACTCTCCGACAAACTGGTAAAGAAGATGTTCGAGAAAGTACCCCCTCAAATCTTGAGTTTCAGATGTACTGTGTGTCAGAGACGCAAATCTATAATTCTAACACCACTACTCACTTCAGCTGACCTCCAGATAGCTGTCGATTTGAACACTTCACTCTCCGGGTTCCTGGTGACGCCGAGGCCGAATCCCGTGGTCAAGTTCCGAAGCAGTTCAGTGTTTACTCGTTTGGATCCCATTGCACAATCGCTTGTGCACTGTCAGACTCAATGCATCGATTGAAGTCTGCGAACGCAAATCAGGAAACCGCTATGTATTCGGTACATCAGCGTACGTCCCAGCGGAAAGCCGTTCGGATGCTACCGAAGAGGCGTTCTACCACGCCCTTGTCGACCGTCGGAAGCAGACTAAACACCCTGATAGCATTATACTAGCCGGTGACTTTAGTGCTCAGCTTGGTCGTGTTCCTCTAGACAAGAAGTGGTTGGACTGTGTGTTTGATATCCGGGCACAACTCACTGACAGTGGCGAAAGACTGCGCCAGCTGTGCGCAACTCGTGGTACCCACATTTCGAGTACTGCATTTCAACACAGTGTGTCACATGGAGACTACCCTGTGCTTATCAGCCGTGGACACAATTCGACCATATATCGATCAGCTGCAGGTGGCCCCACACTGTTGAAGACTGTCGTGCATTTTGCAGCAACCATCTGGACAGGGACCATGCTATTTTACTTGTCCGTTTTGTTTCATCATTTGTCCAGAGATCACGCAGTCGTAAGTGCAAGGCACTTAACTGGCATTCGAGCGAGGAGAGTGTGGAGAATGCTTGCCGGACAGTATTGGTGAATAAGTTGCCCAGTTTGAATTAAGTGGGAGAACTTAAAGAGAGAGCACGGGGGACAAATCACAGCAGCTATGGAAGTTTGTTGTGAAGAGGTATGTACCGAGGGAGCTGCGCACTTGCGACAGAACTGTATTTCTGTTACGCCGATAAACCTTATGAACGAGCGTCGTTCGATTCGACCTAGCTCTCGATATGATGATGACATCATGAACAAAATGGGATCTTGTGGAAAGACCGTGAGCGTCGCTTGATGGAACAGTCGGAAAGAACCAAGGGATCATTTTCATCTGGGAATATTGAAATGTTTCTTCTCTGATCCATGGTTGTGTTGGCTGTCGATTCGGTGTGGATAGGACTATATGCATAGATATGTTTCACTGATCACCAGTCGATCGCGCTGACCTGGCAGTTGGGTCGAACATCTTGTGGAACAGTTCAGCTGGTCTCAACTGAACCATATAAATGACGGGATCCGAATCAGTCAGTTATTGCTTCCCAGACGACTCTCCTTCGAGAGCAGAAGTAGCCTTAGAACTTAGGTTACTGAACCAGATCTCCCCTATCCTTCTTCTTCGAAGGGTGGTGGAGAGAGATTGATGCCAGAACTGATAATACCCATCCAGACTGTTTGGGAAACTGAAGAAGTACCTCATGACATAGTTGCCATTTTCAAATAGAACACTCGAAGGCTATATGATAACCATAGGGACATCAGTGTATTGTCCGTTGTCACCGAGTTACTCATTGGTCTCACAATGCTTCGTCCTATTAAACTGAAAGGAATTCAGATACGTAGAAGGCAGATAGGATTCCGTTTTGGTCGGGTGTGTGTTGACCACAATTTTTACCTTCCGACGGATCTCGGATCACGGAGACTGCTACGGTTGCTGATGATCATGCGCTTATGAGGCGTGAACGCTGTTTTCGGTTCGGTTGCCTGAAACCTTTTGTGGGACTGCCTTATTCTTGAGGGATTTTCAAGGAAATCCCTGAGTTTGTTCAGATCAGTGTATGCCCACTCTGTAAACAGAATGAGGTGTTATGGACAACGCTCTCTTACGTCCATCGCTTCTAGTGGTGAGATTGATGTTGAGTTAATTCCTGGCTACAGGTTGACCGGTATGAGGTATGCGTATGATGTTGTCTTGTTTAACCCCTCTGCCGAAGGCATGCAGACCATGCTGAACAAGGTGAGTCATTGGGCTGGTTTGTATGGAGTACGCTTCGCACGTTCAAAGTGCAAAGCGCTGCTTCAATACTGGGACATCCCAATTCTCACGTTCGTTATTGCAGGGAACCCACTTGAGACTGTGGACACTTTCACACATCTGGGTAGTATTATCTCGTCAGATGGCAATGCTGTTAATGCGAGATCAATGAAGATATCGAAGGCACGTGTTGCTTTTGCCAACTTGCGTCATTTGTGGCGCCCAAAAGACGTCGAGTTGTCGCGGGAAGGAGTGGTATGTAATGTTTGTGTGCATTCCGTTTTGCCGTACGGTTCGAAAATGTGGATTGTTTGCGACGAAAATGTTAACAGACTTGCTGTGTTTCATCAGCCTTATCTCCGCCTATTAGCTCACATCAAGTGGACCGATCGCATGAGTAATACGAGCGGTCATCGGCGCGTATTGTGGAACGCTCGTGATGCGTAACCAGTTGGCCAACTACGTATGCGATGTCACTCCGCATGTCACCTGATCGTTTACCGCACTCAGCATTGCACACTGAGACCACCACCAGTTGGGTAAAACCGCATAGTGGTCGAGCAACACCGTGTTCGAGAAATAGGGAGGCGCTGACTGTTCCACTGAGTAGAATGAGCAGTTGTCACCTGTTTGACTGGAGTCTTGGTGATCTCTTAATTTGCCGGCAAGAGACACTCTCCGAGATGGTGATATGCCGCAGTCAATGACGTTCTTGCATTCGTAGCATTTCTAATTCTTCCGCTTAATTTGCGTTTACTAACTTGAGGCTTCTTAGTAAGGTTTTCGTCCTGCAAGACATTTTCCGTCACAGTTGGGATTAGCTGAGATCGCAGCCACAAGGCCGTTATCATGGTGATGATGAACGTACTTTCTATGAGGAACCCACTCAACTAATGTTGCTGCGGCCGTCGTACTGAGGACACTGCCTTCTCCAGTCTAGCAACCAGTGGCGGCGGTGGAATCACCCAAATCGCACAACCAGTATCAAGTAGACACAGAGGGGGTGGTCAGTTCGATACGTTGAGAAACCGGAATTCAAAATAACGGAAAGCGGACTGGAACAACAACATCTTCATTCTCCGTTGTACGCATCAGTAGGGTTCTGGACCGCTTCTATCAGTCGGACTGGAACGAGTACGGCTCAAAATAGTGGATAAAGCCGCGGTAGCAGCAGATTGTGCCGTTCATTTGGCCACGTATACAGGATCAAGATCTGGAAATAAAACCCACTGACGATCGTTCCAGGCAGACTGCAGCAGTGACAACCTTAAGGATGCTCCTTACAAATAGATGTAATTCAAGTATGGTTATATTCGCTGGATACATGAATACGAAGGTAGATCGTTTGAGTGGTGTTGAACGTCAGTTAGACGGTGAATCCAGGTTGGCAGAAAATCGCGCGGACAACAGTATGCGACCGGCGCAGACCTGTATTGACACCGGCTGATTTCGATACGTACTAGTTGTAGGACGACTTGGAACGATCTCTTCACTAATCCAGACTGGTCATAGATCGTCTAGCTGATGGTGAAAAACTGTGAAGCTTAGTGTGGACCATCATTCCTACCGGAACACGTATGCTGACTTGGGAAATGTTACCGTGTGCTGTCGATTGATTCTTCAGTGTACCGAACAGCGTACACGCGCCTAGAATGTAAACTCAGCGGTTCGATCAGTCTTAACACTGGGACAAACAAGGGGTCATTCCGGTGACAGTTAAGAAACTCGAATTTTTCGTGACTGATCCCATCGTCCTACCCTCACCGTGCTTTTGTGCAAAATTCTTCACAATGGGTTCCAAATTTGCCCAAAATCGGATGTGTCGCGTAGTTGCGGCCCTGACACGAATACTATCTGAGAACACCAAAGGTGACTCTGAGGACAGTTCTGAGGACGCCGTTGTGAACGAATTACTGCCAGACATCTGTTGTCATAAACCCCTATAACACCACCTGAGCCCTGGCGTACCTTAAAAGAGCGACGAATTGGAAAATGCTAACGCTTTTTTATATCAGGTCCAAGCAGGTCAGCCGATGCCAGTTGATTTTGTTAGTATTCTTGTTCCTAAGTGTTTGGTCGCATTCCGGCTGCATCCAAAACAAGAGTGAATTGACGACAGGTGTACACAGCAGATCCTATAGACACTACTATGTTTCAGCTGTATGTCGATTGTCCATAACTTAGTGTGGCGCAACGACTGCAGACACGACGCGACTGAGCCTACATGAAGTTTCAAACAGTCAACCAGCTTTCCCTTGATCTGCATTAGAACACAGTGTTTTAGGAGGCTGAAGAATAATTATCGGTTACATATTGAGCACCATCATAGGCAGAAACACGTTAGTGGTTCACACTGATGTTTAACTGTCAAACAACCACGAAGAAAACCTGTGTGTAAGCAGAGGAGAGAGAAGAAGGGGATGGGACCTAACTTCTAAGAAAAGAATATCGCCACGTCCGCACTTAAACACGCAACATCAGAAGTGCCTACACCTTGCAGACAAACGACCGAACTCTAAGTGAAAGTAAGGTGCCATCAGCAAGACAGCGTCCTTACGACCTTCACTGGCCCGCGTCGGTGAATGCATTCACTTCACAAACACCTCCGCCGAGCAAAAACAATATTCACGCCACTGACCTCGATTAACCGCCGACTCTGAGGCGCGAGGACTCCAGTCTGAGAGACGAACACGACCAACAGTGGGCAACCCTTTTGTGGACGATTTCATTTCAATAGGCCGGATCATCATCTGTCCACCTCGCATCATGCGCCAGTCGGCCGCAGCGTCGGCAAAGAGTGGTTGGTGTGGCAAACGACAAGCTGCCATCCTTAGTGCACAAAAGTAGGCACTGGACGAAAGAACTCGTTTGAAAATCACAACCAAATACCCGCTTCCTAACCTCCTCGTTGCTTCCTCTCGGGTAAAATCCAACACGCGCGATCGAATGCAAACACTGGTGGTCATATATATGAAGACCTTTCACGTCTTCTACCCTAGGCGGTCAAATTTCGTCCCCATAAAATAACACAGCCCTCACTGTTGCCTTACATACGCGACCTGTAAGCATCAGAGATACATCTCTGTCACCATAGGTGCCCAAGTTTAGTTAACACCGCCCTAGCTTTAGAGATATGCGTTCCACCGCTGTTACTGCAGATTTCCCGGTATACAACTCTATCAACAACCTACATGACTTTATTATTTAACAGTTAACCTACGTAAACACAGTAGTAACTGGAATCAGACATCAGTGTTTCGTCTAATGCGCCTTTGGATTTACAACTTCTTGAGGCGACTTGGCAACTGAGCTGTAAACCCGAAGGAACGACTCGACTGCCGTGAACGAGTTCACTCAGTTATGGACCATGGAGATGTTTTCCGTCGTACCATCCAAAACATGGGAAACCGTAGGTGCTGTGGAGTTTGATTGATTGGGACGCAATAAAACTCCGGGTCATGACTATCTTCTTCGAGCTCTTTTTCAAGACAGTGACGAGAGACTGGTGTCTGAACTAACCACAACTTTTGGCTCTATGTGAAAGATTAAAGAGGCATCCGATGATAGACGATCAACGAAAACTGTCATCTTCAAAAAATGTATCAGAATATCGTGTGGCAACCACGGGGAGGTTAGCTTTGTTACTACCACATCCCGACTACGTACAGGTCGCACAATACGGGCGTTTCTGAAACTAACAGAGAGACAAATAAGAGAACAAATAAGAGAACAATGTTGCAGACAAATACGCACGAGCACTCGTTCCCAAATTTAACGGTGGTGGTGGTCTTGGTGGTGCTTTTGAGCCGGAGGACTGTGCTCGACCCACGTAGATGGCACATTTGTAGAGTTGTCTCCATCGTAGAATTGTTTCAATGAGAGTTGTTTTTGAAAGCGATATTTTTCCACCTTGAATGAAGAGTGCGCACGCATGAGCAACTACTTCGAATGTTCTCTAAAGCGAATGGTGTTCGGTGGTAGTAGCCGACTGCTCACTTTTTACACGTTGTGTAGTATTTTCGGTCACGTACCCCGTACACCACGTGAACGTTTACCGTACCGGGCATTGCCTACTGAGACCATCAACAGTTGGGTGAAAGTGTGTGGTGGTGAAGCAACATCGCCTTCACGAAATATGAAGACCCTGACCGCTCCACTGAGCAAAGTGAATAAATGTCACTTACCTGACTAGAGTCCTCGTGATCATTCGAACTGTTGGTTAGAAACATTATCCGAGATGGCGACGTGCTTCAGTCAATGGTGTACCTGCATGTATATCATTTCTAGTTCTTTCGTTTAGTCTTCTCTTATTAATTTTCAACCTTCTTCGTAACGTTTTCCTCTGGGATATTCCACATCACCATTAAGGTGAACGGCGGCCTGTACCGCAGTATCTTCTGGTGGGACTCTTGGCTGGTATGACCATCGTGATGATCATGATAATGATAGTGATTTTAGAGGGGGCATTCTAAGATTCCGAAAATTCCCGAGTGGAAACCCTGCCAAGCGATAAACTTCTAAATACTAAGCATACGGAGGACACTGGTCTACTTTGTTTTTGAGCAGACAACGCACGAACCATGTTAAATCAGTCGAACTGCGAAGCTGGTTGGTAGGGTATCTAATTTGCATCTTCAAATGGTTTGACCCCGATTTGATGTGCGTGAAACGGCAAGGTCCTAAGAAAATTTCAGCGTTACCAGATTGCCCAGCATTCTGGCTAGGCTATGATGAAGTCCAAAACCCAAGATTAAGGGCAGTCATATTCTCAAGCGCCAGTGGACCGTACTGAACTAACTGCAGCAAAACGGTTGAGACTTTACAGTTTGCTGTCACGTTTTCAAAATATGACACCAATCACGCTCTTGTAGTTAAGCGACTAAGCTAACATGTTTAGCTGTCTATCCAACTCCACCTCCACCAGCACTCCCAATACTTACATCCCGACCTACCTCCGATCAACTGCGTCGTCTCCTTTCTCCAATTTTATCACTTCTAAGGTTCTTCATGCTTTATAAGTACTAAATATCAACAACGCCCCAGGCCTATGGATTATTCTTTCAACTTTTTCGAAAGCGCACTTACTGCAATCATCGTTTGCTTCAACGGTACTCCATCATCTCCAGCAGTACCTTAAGGTTTTTTCATGCTCCACAGTGTAGTAACCGCTCATATCTAAATAACCACCACCTAATGTCCAAAGTTATGGGAAACGTTGCTGCTAAGCATATGTAAAACTAACTGAAGAACAGCCGAATATTCAGTGCTTATCAATTAACTCTTCCGCGTCAGGTGTTCAGGGGAAATCTCCATACTTACGTTCCTCACGCTCGGTTAGCAGCCGTGAATTATGTTTTTGGAAACTCGGTTTGTCTCCCTTGCCCCATACAAGGCCTTAGACCGAGTTTGGCATGATGCTTCGCTAGCGAAGTTACAGACGGATTGGGCTGGCTTCTTCCATTCCGCCACAGTCTACAGTGTTAAATCAACTGAGTAAAAACGGAATGCCTGCGTTCCTCAAGGATCGGTTCCTTTCCCCACTTCGTTTCCACCGTTTATCAATGACATCCTTCTCTCTTCATACACAACTCAGACGATGCGACACTCCACCGTTCCACAACACATCACAACCAACATTCCACATCAAAACAACCATTGCCCACTAGTGCATCGACCACAGTCGCCACGCAGACTAACTTGAAAAAAGTAGAACGAGGTTTTCGTATGCAATCATATACAACCCGTCGAAATTCGCTCACATCTGTCTTCCTCTTTGAACTATTATACCCCCCATTTCGACTATTTTTGTTCCAAAATCTGAATGTGTATGTCAGAGTTAACGCCCCATGGGTTATCGCTTCCCCACAACCTATCTTGTTCGCCTCGCATTAAACAGTTTCCCACTCACGCGTCGTGAAAAATTCATTATATTTTTTAGCACGCATTTCATTCACTCATTCTCAGAAGTTTTTTGTCCGTAAATCCATAACTTATCCCATCTTAGAACACTGCTCACAGACCTGGAAGGGCGACCTCAGAAACATCTTTCTTTCGGACCGATTTTAATAAGAGACCGCGCGACTCTTATAAGATGCGTCCGTAGCTCCTAATCTTCAGACCGTACCTCACTGTGGAAATGCTGTCTGGCTCGCTCATTTTTACCAAAGTTATGGGAGTGTTTGTTGAAGTAAATCGGTCTCCTAAACCGCTTCACGTGTCACCCATTTTAGGTGGCATCGTCATGCTGCCGCATACAAACGTTTCCCCTCACTTTTTTCTAAGATGGCAAAACTTCGAAGCTCCTCAGCTTCTGTAGTTTTTCCGATCTCTCATAATCCAGAAAACTTTGGAAGTCGGGCGAACAAACTGTCAAACATCCGCTAGCCGTTTTGATATGTACGCTACATGTACACAAAGAATATTCGGACCACAAGTGTAACCTTTGCTTGTGTATTCAAGTTTGCGTGACAAAAATACCACACCAGGTAAGGTATTGTCAAGGACTCAACATCTAGTTAATGAGGTGCCTGTAGCGAACACAATGTGACCGGCAGCATGTGTTTTTGAAATTAAGCTGTCTGGAGATCGCACACAGCCAAAAACCGACTCACCCACAAACAGGACGTTTGTACGGACAAAACGTTATCACAAAGTGAGTGTGTACCCGATGTAATGAAGCGTGAGCGAACGGCATAGAAAGGTCTGCATTAGAATGGGCTCCAGCCGGTATTCATGGCTTCCATTTCAAATTCGCATTTTATAGACTGAAGACGGCGTCGCCGATACACATCTATGGGTTTTTGTAACAATAATTTGATCAGGCAGTTCCTCATACAGCAATTCTAACAAACATGCTCCCCGATTTTGCTACAACCGCCATGCGAAGTCGGAAACAATGAGCATTTTTTAACCGCACGATTCATCACCAGTACCATCATCTTTACCCTTGAGCGATATGCGTCAGTACCACGGCTCAAACTTCCATTGGTCAGAACAATAGTACACAAAGTTTCCGAGCAACAAGCACACAAGCACGCAGGCTAAAAAGAGGGAGAATGCAAATAAACGAGAGCGATCGAGTATCACGATAAAAAAGAGCCAACAGGGTTGCGGATACAGCCTCTCCATTGACCGAAACACAGTCCAATGTCAGGGAATATTTCCGACCATCATCATCATCATCAAAACAGTCATGAGCCTGACCAAAAGGTACTGTGGCTCGGGCCGCCGCTCACCTCAACAGTGACGTGGAATATCCTAGAAGGAAAGAGTACTACGAAGAACAACAAAGATTGAAGAATACTAAGTGGAAGAACTAGAAATGGTATGGATACAGGTA
>QNGE01000072.1:388565-404586 GCA_008508345.1 Paragonimus westermani | reverse complement strand
TACGCGGTCAGCAGTGCGACATACAATCCTATGAGTGTAACTGCTTTTCGTCTGACTGCTCTCCTTTGGCCTGTCTGACAAGGTTGCACCTGGAAGGACCGGAGTCCTAGTCAGCATAGCCCGCCGGATCAAAACAGTACACAAGCCCGACCACCACGTCGCCAACTATCCATCCAAGCGGACGACACCTACTAAGCTTGCTCATCAGAATGGTCATGGACGTTCATGGCCCGCGACCACACCATTGCTTGGACGCCTTGCGGTTTTCTCCAACCATCAGTAGTCAAACACAGAAAGGCACGGTGCAGTAGGCGCTAAGTTAGTATAAAGCGTACATGGTCTAACAAGAGAACACTATGCGTTTTCATTACCTCGGTTATCGGCAACCAACTAACACGTTTCCCAAATAAGTGAAAAGTGATCAATACCGAGAGTCGAGGTAGGTCTTTCGCACGAATGAGCCAGGACTCTAATCCACAAGGCAAAACTAAGCGCGCGCGCGTTGTAAAGTTAGCGTTTAATTGGTAAACGAAGGTCTTCGTGACGGAGCACGTGAGGCAGGTTGGCGAATGCATTACTTGTTTTTGCTATCACAGTGGAAATCCTGTCAGCAATATTACAAGCTGATGACACTACCTAGGTAGGTGAAATCATCGACAGCTTTCAGCCCCCCGATATGGGTCTCACAAAACTGTGCAGCAGAACCCACGAAGCCAGCGTGCATAGATCGATCTATGGGTGACAATTAGTTGACAGATCTGTCACCTAATTGTCACCCATTGTGTAACGAGCACGAAACTCCATTAACTAAACCGAACACCGCTCAAAACACGAAGCCACGTTAACAATTATAGGTAACATCAAATTCTCAGTATCAAAATTTGGCAACCCTGAATTATGTTGGTGGTCAGTAAAAATACTCAGTAACAAGGACGCGAAATATTACCTTTGCAGTGGATTATTGCTTATATCAACTGTCTGCAGTGAATCACAGAATCGGATACTGTTTGGAATAGTAGAAATGTCTAGAAAACCATTGTTGCATGGAGAGTCAAACGTAAGGTGTACCGTTGCGGCTGATATCCAATTCAACCAAATGGGAAAACTTTCCCAGACCAGCAGGTATTTCGGTGAGGTCATTATCACTTAAAGTCAAATACCGAATTCTCTCGAGTCTGAAAAAATTCTGCTCCAATGTAACCATCAAGTATAAACACAAAACCTTCGGTAGTTCTTTTATCTGATTCGCATCCAGTCGGCATTCTTCCAATGTGCGAAAGCTTCTTAGAACATCGTCTGGAATTTGTTCTAGTTTCGCGTGCCGTCTGTCTATTTGGTCAACCTGCTTGCCACACGGCTTGACGAAAGGCAAGCAACCGAACATTCGGAAAGGTCAAACGACAATCAAAAAACGCGCGGGCCCGACTAAACAACAATGGGCAGTATATAACAAACTGAGCAATTCAGCAATTGACACACGGCTCCGAGGCAGATGTACAAAGCAACCGATTTCGGCCAGCTTTTCTTGTTCACTGTCAAGTAAGCGTCTGCTGATCTGAAAGGCAGACAGTGAAAGAAGTGTATAAAACGACACTTGGGCATCAAGAATGCTGGTCGTAAACCGCAATTTCTTCAACAATCGTGGACGAAAACATATTTTACCACTTATGAGAACGGCTAACATTGAAACCCGGTGCGGGAGTTATGTAACATTCCAACCGGGTCAATCACAGTTCACAGTATACCAATATCTATCGTTCGCATTTGAGCACAATGAAGTCTATTGCAATAAATAGAAAAACCAAGAATCTACGAGAAACGTTTAGCAACACAACTCAGCTAACGAAGATCAACCCGACATCGTCTTTTGTTCGTATATATATATCGGGGTTCCTCGGTCCGTAAATAAAACACCAATCAGAACTGTTATTGTGTTCACTGACCGCGGGCCTCAGACTCCGGTTGGCCAATTTCTCCAGCCCGGTCCACGGACGCCACAAGCCTGCGTTTTTGCGGACTTGAAAGGAGGCAGTTGAGAATGTTTGTGGTAAAACTGAGCACTGCGTACTATTACACTACTCCCTCCCGTCGAAAGCACTGACCGCCGTGCCTCTGCCCGTCCACCATATAGCGGTACAGTGCACTCCTCTGCTACTTCCAGCTCACCCCCAAGTGATCGGTTGATCTCCTCCTGTAATATCCGGCTTCAGCCGATTAAAATGTATTACTCTGAGCCCAGACCGGCTGTCGTCTGTTTCACGTATGGTACAGGTGGATTCAGAATTGATCTCGTGCATAATGTATGGTCCCTTCCATTCGCGAAACAACAATCGAAAATTCCAGTTTCCGGCGCTTCCGCACCTGGCCAGACTTTATCACCCGGTTGCAACAGGCCTCCATAAATCTTTTCATCTTTGTAATCCTTTTGTCTTCGCTGGGCTGTTCGCAGATGTTCACGTGCTAGCGTACAGGCCTTTGACAATTCGTCGCGTGGCTGGTTACAATAATCCGACGTCAACAGATTGTGTGGCGGCAACTGGTGACTGCGCCGTAGAATAATGGATGCCAGCACGGTAGGCAGGTAGGCACTGAGAAGCGGCTTTGTCTCATGATCTAGTGTTCTCTGAATTCACGAACGTCCTCAGGAGTGATTTCAATGTGCGATTGACACGCTCCACGGCACCGTTGCCTTGTGGGTGGTGAGCACTTGTCTTAGTCTCCCTTATGTGCAATATTCTGCACAGCTAGTGCACCAATGAACTTTCGAATTTTGATCCTTTGTCAGAATGCAACTGGGTCGGAGTACCCCATTGCGAGATCCATCGGTTAAAGATGAACTTGGCGGTTGTTGTGCCGTCTACTTTTGGCATTGGCACAGCCTCGCACCATTTGGTGTGGTGATCCACCATAAATAGAGTGTATCTATTTCCTCGGTTAGTCTCCGGTAGTTGTCCAACAATGTCAACTACTATCTCATTTGGGTACCTTGTCAACATTTTCTGTAACAGTGCACACCGCTACTTCTAAGGGCTTTTAACTTGTGCACACAGGCTACAATTATTGCATACATTCCAAATGTCCCTTCGTTGAGGAGGTCGCCGGAAACGCTGTCTCGCAGCTGCTTCCAATTTGTTCTGACCCGCATTTCCCAAATTTTCATAAGGATTCTCCAAAACCATACGAACTGCAGATTCAGGGACTACGATCAGGGCAACATGTTCCGGACCGTACTGATAGTAAAGAACGCCATTGGCAATGTACAGGTGGCACCACAACGACCACAAACAGCGCACCTCCCGGTTACATCCTGCTATCTCCTCGGTGGTCGGACGTGGGCAACCTTCTTTTATTCACCTTTATAAGATCAGCAGATCCACATCGTTGCTTTAAAGGGCTGCCCACCAATTACTCTCCCCGGGTCTAACGGTAATCATCATAGAATAACCACCCGAGCATGAAGGGCGATCTTCATGATCTTGATTCGATCTTCTAGATAAAGCATCAGCGTTTCTGTGGCGTAGATCAGACCTATGTTTGCATTCAAAGTCATACTCTTGCAAAGATTCTTGCCAACGGGCATCTTGTTCTTCCAGGTCTTTGAAATAACGCAACCACTGAAGAGGCGAATAACCCATTTAAACCAGGAAACGCCTTCTTAGGAGATAATGGCGGAAATGCTTTATAAAATATACGAAGGCAAGCATCTCTTCCGTGGTAGTAAAATAAATCTTTTCACTTTTAATGAGAATTCTGTTCCCGTATGCAATGTAACGTCCCACATCATTATTGTCTGACTGCGACAGTACCGCCCTTATGGAGGTTTCACCAGCGTCGGTGTCCATGATAAACTTTTTCGCATTTGCTTTGGTATCCGGGAGCGCTAAAATGTGGGCAGTGCATGATGCATTTTTTAGTCAGTCGAGCGTCTGCTGACACTCCTCAGACCACTCGAATAAACGTCCATTTTCTGTCAACGTTGTTAAGGGTTTCGCACTGTGGGAAAAACCGCGAACAAATCGTCGATAATAAGAGGCTAACCCAAGGAAGCTGCGAAATTCGTCAGCACTCACGGGAGTTGGTCATTCTTTCACTTTACGCACTTTCTCGGGATGACAACCCACAATAGCTCTGGAGATGACGTGTCCCAAGTATTTCGTTTCAGTCTGCAAGAAAGAACATTTCACTAGGTTTAACTTCAATCCGATCTCAGTTAGTTCCGAAGGGACGTTCGATAAGTTGGACAAGTGTTCAGCAACAGAGCGTCCGTGTACGATCACGTCATCTAAGTAGACCAGGCATTGTTTAAGTATTAGGTCACCCAGCACCTGCTGCATTAATTTTTGGAAGGTGGCTGGCGCATTCGTCCGTCCGAACGGCGTGGTTCCAAACTCGCATAGACCGGATGGTATCACAAATGCGGTTTTCATACGATCACTGGGCTCTACCTCCACCTGCCAGTAACCAGACGCTAAATTGAGGGTACTAAATCACTCGGCCCAGGAAACGGCATCAATAGTTTCATCGATTCGTGGCAACGGAAAAGAATCCTTTTTAGTCACCGCATTTAACCGACGGTAGTGAACACAATCTTGAATAACCGTCCTTTTTCTTGACCAACATTAGCGGAGACGCCCATGGGGAAGTTGACGGCCGAATGACCCCTCTTTTCAGCATTTCCGCAAACAATTTCTCCACCTGCTCTTGAAAATGGATTGGTAAGCGCTGAGCCGCCTGCTGAATCGGTCGCGCCTTATCTGTATCAATACTGTGCCAAACAACATGAATGCGCACAGACGGTTGTCTCTCCCACCAGAAGGTCTCCTGGTGCTTCTCTATTACCTCTCACATTTTGTGCGCAACACTGGTTGGAACCTGAGAACCAGTGCTCTTGACAAATTCTTATCATTCGACACGACGTGCATTCGCCCGTCGGTTGAATGTTGTTTCTGAGGGGCCTCCACAAGACCCAACAACTTTTGTACACAGGTTCTAAGGAAAATCGCTGGCCATACATGCGTACCGTTCGGCTACGCAGGTACAGGAAACACCCGGTGGCAACTAGGTAGTCACTACCCAAAATGACATGGAATGGTCATTTTGGGACAACTAAAAATCTCAACGCACAGGCCAACTTTCCTACCTGCACATTTCCGCGAACACAAGCCATGATGTGTAATGGTTGTCCATTAACGGCTAGAACATGGCTGATAAGCCTCGCAACGACATCAAGCTGGCAGGGGGTGTATGCTTCTTTATCAAGCAAACTACACATGGACTCGGAATCCAGCAAGCAATTATAGTCGCGACCACCAATCCGGGCTTTCAAATCAGGACACAATGCAACGCCTTTATCTTCATCTTTAGAAGCAAGAGGAATACGCGACTGACATACTGAGGACTTGTCGACATATATGCGCTCCCGGGCGGATAATAGGCACCAGCGCGCCAGGTGTCCATGCCGGCCAACGGTGAAGCATTTCTACCGTTCGGGCACTTCCACTTTTGGATGGCATTGTATACAATGTCCGCCTCTTGTATAAGCGGTTCTGCGGACCGTCCGACCCTGCAATCGGTCAACGGGGGTGCCCTGAGTCAAGCAAGCGAAATTTTCATCCTCGAACTCAGCATGTTCCACATGGTCTAACAACTCAGCCCGCTCGTCAGCCTTAGCCAGGGTTTTGGGAGAGCTGATAGGAAATTCGCGCTGGTATTGCGGCCGACGAATTCCTTCTGACAACCTCCCCAAAATGCGGCCTTCTCTCTGCTCTTGCGTTTCTTCCACAAACGCCATCCCCGTGAGTCTCCTCAGTTGCTGCATAAAATCCATCAATCTTTCCGTACTAAGCTGGCCTCTCTCATAAAGTTCCTTCCAATATTCAACCGCAGGGCGCGGACCTGCAATCCTTCATCATCAAGAAACTCTGGAATATCAGAGTCCACAATCCCCGGTCCGAAAATAAAACACCAATCAGAACTGTTATTGTGCTCACTGACCGCTGGCCTCAGACTCCGGTTGGCCAATTTCTCCAGTCCGGTCCACGGACGCGGCAAGTTTGCGTTTTTGAGGACCTGAAACGAGGCGGTTCGGAGTGTATGTTGTGAAACATGGCGGCGCACTGCGTGCTATTACAGTTATAACCGCTAGTATTCGCGCTAATGACTCATATCTGTTCGTTCTAACTCACCCACCACTGAGAAAGAATTTGTCCTATATAATTTTCAAAATTTTGTATGGCTGCATTTGTTTCACTTGTTCAGGTATGACATTGGTTTTGTGTTAATAAATGGGTGTCAAAATAATATATATATATGATGACGTAGATTTTTTGTTGTATGAGTCGCTAATGGTGTTGTTTTAGTTTGAGGGCCTGGATTACATTACAGCTCTCAATGCGATGTTTAAGACTCATGAAATTCACATTTTCTTACGGCTCCAGAATTGTCTGCAAACGCATGCTGAGGATTTCGGCGTTTTGGTAAGTTCGTGGAACAGGCTATAAGCCGAAAACAGATCTGAAATACGACACGAGAAGGTGGCATTGTTCCTGGAAATCAGCCCAGATTTAAAACCGCTGTAGCAATTATAGAAGGCTTAGGGGTGTAACGGGATTAGTTCTGGTTGATTACAGCAGGCACCAAGATTGGTGCAACGTTGACCGCATGTTGTTTTACGGAAGTATGAGCGAAGCAGTGTTAAGGCGACCTGCAGAAGCGCTGTTAATGACCACAGAAGAAGGTTTGGTTCAGTGGTTAATAACCCTGTGACAAAGTGATTGGTGCCTCGGGAAGGTCCGAGACAAAGCATGTAAAATTCCTGTTATATCCCTGTTGGTCGTAGTCATTTGAAATTATATAGAACTGTTCTACGAGACTTACTTTAAGAAGTATGTGAGAATTAATTCACCGCAGAGTCGCCAAAATTCAAGTGGATACCACTCAAGTGTTCCAAGTCGAGACTCGTACACGACCGCTCTGAGGTTCGTGACTAGTTTGATAGCCAGGCAGGCTTGAAAGCTCACGTTTCTTTACTCAGGTAGGTACACATAGCCTGATTCATATGCTCGGGAACCGCTCCTGCATAAACCTCGTGAAGCATATGGTACGCACTCTTGCCTATGTAGAAAGAAGTGCGCTTGATAATCCCGAGAGTGGCAAATCCTTTTTTACAGCCATATCGTGGTACTACATGAAATAATACCTAGACGAGAGCCAGGTACCCATATCTTGCATCAGATCAATCTCCATGATATCTACTGTGCACCAAATGCACCGTGAATCATGAATACGTCGTCAGAATCGCTACCGTATGATATGAGAACGTTATTGTCGTCATTTCGTGTGAGACTATAACCAGCCGACCAGCGCTAAATAGCTTCAAGATCAATCTGTGGTGGTCTGAAACCAGCGGCCTAGTACATTTTGTGTCGCCGGTGTACAGGAGGGCGGCGCTGGAAAAATTGTCCGGAGATCCTCAGTGTAAATTAGAAATAAATAGGAACGTTGCACTTGCCCCTGAGAAACTCCTGTAAGAATGTTAAATTGCTCTTGATGTTTAGGCATAATTCACTCATTAACGTGTACTCGACAATTCCAATAATGCTTATTCAGACAATCGGTGTCGTATACGCGTCAAGGCCGCCTGTGTGCCCCACACTCGTGCCAAGGCTCCGGGAGTGTTCTGATTGGTCGCGGCTTCAGCGACCAACGGCTCACTCGTCCATGCACTTTAAAATGACCCGGTTGCATGTAAATGCGACAATATACAATGCGCTTCAACTGAGTGACTTGTTCTCATTAGCGTTGTTATTGTCCGTAAGGCATGTAGTGGATGGGGATCGGATACAGATACAAAAATCGGGTTTTCGGTACTATCTTCAAGTTCAAAAGATGTCAGAAAACGCGATCAGAAGGACTGGAATTTATATGGTACTTTTGAATAAAATTACAATAGAGGTGCCATCTCAGCTCTAGTGTGGATTAATTGGATACACAAATTATCCAACGGGAAGGCGTTCAAAATTGAGTAACCAACACAAGAAAATGCCAGCGGCCACCAGTCAAAGGGAAATGGGATTATTAAATCAATAGGGTGCGGATGAATGTGGGTGCGTGTCGAACAATATCAAGAAAGTAATTTCCACCGAATAAGCGATGGTATTTATGGTACAAAATCCGTCATGATCGCTTAGTGCACACAAAAAGGACCAACGGAGTCAAATTTAGGACCGGCTTTTTACAAACAAACCGAATGCTTCAACGAATTCACCGCTGTACATCATACCAAACGAAGACGACAGACGTACCAGACGAGCTGCAACAAATCCAACAGCTTATTACCAGGAATATAGGCAATACAGCGAAGAGCCTATCCTGGGGGTCTGCGTTGGAGGCGTTCAAAAGTCTCGGCAAGATCAAGGAAGATGGCATCTGAAATGAAGTCATCATCTTTCGCCTCTGTGAGAATTTCTATAAAAACCAGCACGTTTATCAAGCATGACCATGCTGAGTAGTGGAGAAAAGATGGTTTGATGGGGGTGGTTGAGGATAGCACGCTTTTACAGGCACTCCATTATCTTACACAGAATATTAGCAAAGCCGATTTACTGATAGTTAGCTGGAGAGTTCCGATCGCTCGATTTAAATACGAGTTTGACCGTCGCATTTTCCATGCATTTAGGAGAATACCAGTCTGGAGTTTCTGTTATAACGGGTTATAAAGAGGTTCTTCCACCCTAGCAGTTGCTTCTGTGAGAACTCTGGGGTTGGTCTTGTCAGAATCCACCGCACTGTACAGGGTAACCTTGAATAAAAGTTCTTCAACAGCTTGCACAGCGGAAACGAATGGGTGCCCGAAATTCTGCAGCGGTAGGATAGAATGCCAATTGGGTGGCTCAACGTCATAGGCCGCCGAGTACTACTGACTGTATAACCCGCTCACAACTAGGGAATCAGATGACGCCGCTCCGTCGGGCAGTCGCGAAGAAAAAAGCTGAAGGTTCAATATTTCTTAGTCGTTGCTTATGCTTAAATGGGAAGATTATGTTTCCGCTGGTTCTTAGGAGGGCCTTTTGTTGTACGAGTTAGGCGTGTTTACGGAATTCCAGTGTACACTTAGTTCGGACGATGTAGAACGCGCCTGGGTCCTCCGGGTTTCTTTAAGCTCATGCTGCGCGAATAAATGGGAACGGGTGTCGAGCAGACGACATATTCTAAGTGGAAAGAGTGGTCGAAAGGAGAATGCGCGTAATTTGCGTTATGTAAGTCGCCCGCTTTCTGCGCTCCGCTTTGAAACGCACTGTGGATCTGGTCCACGGAGTCGTAACCAAGACAGATTGGATCTAGCTAACTTCTCAAGCCTTTAAACTCAGCCTGGCGAAGATTTGGGACGGTGGACTTTTTTTCTGATTGCTGTTACCAATGGCAGATATGATCGAAGGCTAGACGAGAAGGATCACCATGTTCAAGTGGTGGCTTGAAGATCACACTCTCTACCATGTCGACCATATATTTAAGAACTGCGTGGAGTGTACGAGAAAATACCTGCAAACATGTGAAAGCATGTGTATATATGTTTACGTATATATATTTGTATGTACCTGTATGAAAACGTATACGTACACATATCGGTATATGCATATGTATACGTATATATGTATGTACAATCATTTATAATATTATATACGTAATGATGCATATACATATACGTTAACGTATACGTACATGCGTGTATATGTTGTAGTTGGATCACCTTCGACGTCCCCAAAATTCTAAACTCCGCGCGACGTGAGAGTTGCCTTGCCAGTATCACCGCGCCGGTTGACATTACCTTGTGAATGTAAATTTACTACAAACCACTAGCATCAAAGTTA
Source organism: Paragonimus westermani (assembly GCA_008508345.1). NCBI lineage: Eukaryota > Metazoa > Platyhelminthes > Trematoda > Plagiorchiida > Troglotrematidae > Paragonimus > Paragonimus westermani. Next base: position 394,717 of record QNGE01000072.1, on the reverse strand, counting down.
GTGGGCCGGCATAAATATCGCAATTTCGCTCGCAGCTGTATAATGAACCCACATCATCTCTACTGCTGTAGGTTACATTCACTAAGATAACAATATTGAGCTATTACCGTTAGGAACGCCGCTTAACTAGTCTTACGCTTGTTTGAATCCTGAAGGTCAACTGGGATTTTCCGTCCACGCACTCTTCCACTCTGGCGGCTGCTGTGCGGTTGTACTGAAGGTGCTCTCACGTCCAGCTAAATAGCACCCCTCAATTGTTACATTGAAGTCTGTTGTGAACGGTGAGTAAAACAATAAATAAAGTTTGTTTGCATATTCACCGTTTTCTCCTTGCGAATTCCGATTCACGGTGGCATAAGGTTGTGGAAATCTTGGGTGTACAAATTCAGGAACTAGCACTACAGTGTATATATATTATCACAAACGATTGTACATATATATATATACGTATATATATATCTATATACCGATATATACACGTATACGTGTGCATATACGAATGCACAAATGTAAGTGTACATGAATATATACACACGTATACGTAAATATGTGGAAATTTGCGGATTTATGTATACATATACGTATTTATATATGTACATATGAATATATATGCACATGTAAACGTATGTGTATACATCTATGCGTTTGGTACATACGTATGTATAAACGTTCATACCTATATGTACGCTTATATGCGTGAATAAAAACGCACATATACGTTTGAGCATGTACGTACATATAAAACGGCTGCACATAAAAACTTGTCCAAATGCATACATATATGCATACGTTTATACATACGTGCACGTATACAGGTATACAGATATGTTTGTATTTATACCTACAGACGTATTCATGCGAGGATGTACGCGCATGTATACTTACCGAAAAACATACGTATACTTAAATACATGTGCACATCTATACGTATATACATATATATATATGTATATATATGAATGTATATATATACGTACATACGTGTTCTCATAAGCATGAATACACATGCATACTTGCATAAATACGTCTATATATATACGCATATACGTGTATACTTGTACGTGTATGTATACATGCACGCACAACCGCATTTATACATGTATTTGTAAATGTATGGTAAGACAAACACAAAGAGGTATGTTGGATAATGCATGGGGTGAAACGACATGCTCAGGATGTTGCCTGTGAAATAAGACTCAATGGCTGTCATCGCTCGTTCTCGAAAAACCGTACGTCCACTCAGTTGAGGACCCAGGAGGATGCCACTGAAATAAGACTCAGTGCCCCTAATCGTCTGCCCTCAGTGAACAATCGTACGCACCTAACAATAAATGGGCAGGGCTCAGGTTTAAAATCAAATTGTAAACGGCCCTAAAGAGGACGTGGGGGTCATTCCAGTTTGTCCTGAGAAGTACAATGGGGGCTGTTCCCGTGTTGCTGTTGGGCGTGCGTTTGCTAGCTTCACGTTGATTGCTCAATCGTCTCACAGTCCAGGCAGGTGAAGTCGACGTCAGATCGATGGTAGCCGGCACACGAATGATGGTACCGGCAGCAGCATTGGGAGAACTGAGCCCAGTTGAAGTTGTACCCATCTAAGACGGCGGGATCTTCCTTCAGGTGGCATATTCGATAAAATTCGCTGTTTACCGGCTTCAAGATAATCTTTCTCAAAACAAGCTCCCTCATCTTAGCTTTGAGTTGTCTTGAGCCACCTGTAATGACTCACCTAACACGCTCACCCTGATTTACAGACAGGCCATGCCTTATACAGGTACTCGATAGCTTCCCGGCTTACAGACTTGCTAGTCTGCAGTGACCTGTTAACCTGTGAAACGTTCCCTGTGTATACCGTGTTACGTGTCCACTGGAATACGCGGCTTCTTTGATACGTGTCCAGGCCTACTATTAGATGACAAAGCCGGGATACATTGTTCATCAGGTGGAAGCGGCAAAATACAGTGGCACACAAGAGCAAATCTCGCGGATTGCTCCCCACCGTGCAGGCGAACTTTCAACGATGAAGGTTTGCACTGTTGACATGCACGACAACATTTTCAGCATACGTTCCAGAACTATCCTTTAAATGGCCTTCGTTTCATTGGACATCAGTGCGTAAAAGAACGTCATACATACGCCAGTTATATCTACCAACATGGGGTGCCACAGCATGAAACCGCCGTAGTTCAACTGGTGAGTGGCATCCGCTAAAATAAGTCGGCGAATTTTGGACAAAGTTGGAATGAACCATTTGGAACGAAGAATGCAAACCGTAAAATCTTCTCCCCTAACAGCAAGCAATACTGTCCTTCTGCTTCCAGCAGATCACGTAATTTAACCGGCTCTTTTCGAGAATCAGCCTCACCTTGCTTCTTACGTAGATTGCGCAAGTTGCCCGAGTGCATCTTAATACCGAAATCACTTTTGACGTGCAGCCTCATTTCACGAGTACTTTCGAAGATCTGCATCATCTCCTCATCTGCCATTGACAGACGCCTATTTCTAGAATATATACTAAGCCCTACAACCTGGAAGTCGCGTGCATGTTCCGGTTTGGCCTTCTCAATGCGATATGTGCCACTACGATAGCGAACTCCCCAAGATGCTTTGCAACCGTAACCGGCGAATCTAAAATTCAGTCATAAAAATTGTGCAAATATATTACTGTCTGGCGACTGCCGTCCGAAGAGTACCGTGTACATATTTATACACGACACTTTCATACGGGCAGCCTGGCGGCAAATCCGGTCTCCTATGCTTTTCGGCATTTGCTGCCGTTTGCGAACTATTGATGAAGAAAATGCTGCAGGTTTCCCATTAAAATCTGTTCAGGTCCTCCTGGTACTACCGAAATTAATTATACTTCCCCTTCAATATTCTTCAGAACACGTCTTCGCTGTTCACCGACATGCTAATTCGCCACACAAAAGTGATTTACATGTGGCGGACCATTTAAACACCAACTGTGTAGTAGCATGTAGTGCGTCGCCATTTTTTTTGCCACACATACTGTCTTCCGTTTCCTTTCAGGTTAGCCGCGTCCGTGCAACGGGCTGAGGGAGGTGACCAACCAGAACCCGAGGTCGGCAGTCAGTGAGCTTGAGACCACGTCTGATTGGTGGGAACTCCCGGACCGTGGGACCCCGTATATATATGCACAAGGACACGTTGTTGATCGAACTTTCTCGGTATCTGAGTTGCGTTAATACACGTTTCTTTTTATTCGTGGTTCTTCCTATTCTGTGAAGTAGACCTTTTTGTGCTCAATTGCGAACGTTAGACACTGTGTGCACTGTAACCTGTGATTGACCCAATTGGAATATTACAACTGGGTGGTATGATTTTTTCCCCGTGAAATGCGCAGTTTTCATGCATTTGATTTAAGATTTACACTTGTGCCACCTTACTGCAATTTGTCGCAACGCTCGCCTTATACCAGTTTTTCCAATATTTTTGTATGAAAGACTACCGACTGTCGTGAATTTCTGAATGCATCTTTGGTGTTTCTCGTCATTAGAGGATATAATCGGCTTCCGGAAAACGTTAAAATAAGGTGGCTTTGGCGAGAAAGAACTTAAAATTCTAAAATCCAACAAACGATTGCCCAGACTCCAACGCAGGATTCCGTCGACTGCTGGAAACCGTCAGGAAGTTGAAATTCTTGCGAACTGTTCAGTCCAGACGAGGTCCCGTGCGTTCATACGTCGCAGAAAAATTCCCCGTACCATGAATATTTATGCGATAAAAGGGACGCAGGTTCACACGTTGAATGAGAAAATATGGGAGGATTACGTTTACTAAGGTGAATAATGATTATGCGAAATTTTTTTGACAAATAATTCATGCGATATAATTATTTTTGCCGTGGTTACTGAAATATATAACCCTGTGAAGTGTTTGTTGTTGCATTTTGGCCTGCGCTCCGGATTTGTTCAAAAAACGGAATATATATTCGACGATTTGAGAGGCACCGTAAAACGTGCGTGTTCTAAGTATAACCCATGTAAAGTCATTTTGCTGGACTTGTTAATATGTGCCAATTCCACATTTCCCAGCAATCTGGACGACGCATATACATGAATAAACACACATCAACAAAATAATTTTGGGTTGTAACCGGTTTAGTGAGCATGTAGTATGTCAAATGCCAACTGGCCGTTTGACTGAATGATACATCAAACTGTTTCAAGCAGGCTTTTGTTGAGGGGGGTTAGACAGCTAATATAGTTATCATGTGGCGGAAGGTTGGTGAATCGCAGTTATCAGCGCCATCCTTGCAATAGCTGTGGATGTAATGACATCCTGAGTAGATACGATTCAAACTGGAGGTATCACATTTGTGTGATGGCGCTCTGACAATTGCATGATGTATTACCCTGGGCATTTCTGTTGCATTATTCCTGGGCCATCCGCTGGAGCGTGCACGATAACCAGCCTCTTTCGCATTCACTGAGCGCTGCGTCCCAATTGGCAGATGGTGGCTATGACAGCGATTTTCGCAAGAACGGATTCTGGGCTACCCATAGTATCATCTCCCATAACAATGGAAACCCGCTTTCGTACTGCTTCCGCCATCAGAGTTGACTGTCCGGTTAAGAGATTCCCTGCGATCAGACGAATCAGGTCCACCAACATTCTCGCAGACGTGAGTTTCCCCGTTCATATGAAAAGGAGCCCGCAAAATCGGTGACCCTGGCGTCATCACTATAATCCAACTGTATGATGTGAGGCACTAGGGCTAACAGTTGACCAAGCAATGAAATTTTCAGCTCGCTGCCGATTACCAAGCGTTGGAAGAAGAACTATCACATGCGCGTAGCAGAGTTAATTCGTACGAGTTTGGCCCATTTTCAGTGACTCAAATGAAAGTGTACAATGCGGTAAAAAGCAGTAATCCCGCGAGATTAGTAGCACGTAGCCTACAACAGTGGAATCATCACAAGAGTATCAACGACGCAAAATTGTGGGTAGACAATGAGAGTGGGGAATTTTTTAATATTTCGAGTTACGCGGGTAAAAACCTTGATTGCATACAGGGTCATCCAGCTCAAAATGCGGTGAACACTGGATGAAATGCCGGTTTTTTCATCGTCAGATATTTATGAACATGTTTGTTTTAAACAACACCATTTTGTACTCGTCACTATACGCTTTTCTGTTTATTGTGAAGGTGGAAGTTTGAGTCATCAATATGAGGTCAACATCGCAATTTAGGCAGTACAATCTGAACTCCTTGTTCTCTTTCGGACACTTGTAAGTTTTTGTCATCAGCAGCTTTATCTGTGTTAAGGGATAAACACGTTCAGGTTCATCTCAAAAACGTATATAGCACCCTTGCCATCGGTCTCGTTTTGTCGTCTGCAGCGGCTTACGGCTTTTTGCTATCATCCTATCTACAGGTAAGCGCTACTAGTGGACTTTGTGAATAACATTCCGTTGATCTTTATACGTGACCTAGTTTCAAATCACATGGTCCATTACATACTTCAGCAGTTCCTAGGTAAACCTACTCGGGACAGTTAAAAATGAATTGGCACTTCATACGTAGTCCTCTTCAAAGCAAGCTTTAAATAGTCTGATAACACTATTGGGAAAGCCCATAGTTCTTTATTTAAAAGAAAGTGTAACATAACTACATATGGATATAACGGAATACAGTGCATTACCTAAACAGTGGAACGGACTACTAGATTGCCGTGATCAGTATACACTTAGGTCTATAGCATCATAAACAACCTCATTGTTTTAGAACAATTTACTGAAACTACAACCATACAAACACAACTAACTTCAGTAGATGTCCGTTCTGTTCCCTCTAAAGAACTGACAGTGGATTATTTATCCGCTTAGTTTCCGTTTGATCTAACCTCCAGGGGCGGTTATGCATAGTTTGTCTTGTGAGTCAGCAGACATCAGAAAGACATCGCGATGTCAACGTTTCGCTTATGCTTATCATGTGCAAATGCAAAACGTCCAGGTTATGTATGACAGAACAACAACAACAAAAACAGCCATGAGCCTGACCAAAAGGTACTGTGGCTCGGGCCGCCGCTCACCTCAACAGTGACGTGGAATATCCTAAAAGGAAAGAGTACTACGAAGGACAAAAAAGATTGAAGAAGACTAAATGGAAGAACTAGAAATGGTATGGATAC
>QNGE01000072.1:321195-383696 GCA_008508345.1 Paragonimus westermani | reverse complement strand
ATACCCCACTTAACATGTTACATACGGTTTAACTGTAGACCAGTATGCACAGCAAGAGGAGGACTTCTACTGAAGCCGCACAGAAAGCATGCAGCCTTCTTGATTTCTGACGGAATAACCTAGATTATGATAACATGTACATATAATAAACGTATTTTGATATTTCGGTATCGTGATGTTCTCACTGGGGGGCGCACGTAGGCTGACCGTAGAGAATAGACGTCAGTGTGTCCATAGGTCGTGGCGTTGTGACTGTAGGGTGCACGTAGGCTGACGGTCGAAGTGTTAACCCCGAATGGCTTCATGCAGTACAGGACCTCACTTCTCGTTGAACCGCTTTGCTTTCATGAAGACACGTGATATTACATCCTCCTAGTGATGAGGTAACTGAAAAATGTTACATATTTTCCGGTTAGCTAGAGACCAAAGCAGCTTACGCCGATTACCGTGAGAAATATATACTCTAAGCAGATTACGCAGGGTTTCGCCCGCATTATGTTTAGAAGTCATCAGCTGCGGTCTCATCTACTCAACCACGACGCCTCTAATTTTCAGTGGTTTCCCATCGCACGTGGGGATGATCATTATTACCCAAACTTATAAACTGTAGGCACCTATTTCAAGGAATATCGAATGAAAAGTCTTCAAAAAATGGCTTACAAGTTACACAATGCATGTTTATTAATCATTGGTTCCTTATTCCCTTTATCAACCAGATCGCAAAACTTCAGCTATCTCGTCAACATATTTCGCCGTTAATTTAGCGCAACTCCTTGGCGTCAACGTTTGCGCAGTAGAACAAACGAATTCTCACAGTACAATAAACATATTCCATACTTAACTGAATATTCGGTCCACAATTACTCCCAGGATATTCCCTAGCTACAGCATACACTCCCTGCGGATAAATTTCAGCTTCAAAACAGGGTGCAGCACCGTTCTTGAAGGTTACAGGAAGTAACAAGAACCAGGCAACATGACAGTCTAGCAGAGCGGAGTAAATTACTACTATAACAGTTTCTTAAGCCAGCTGGAGGCCCAATTACCCGGATCCACCCAGCTTGTCCATCTCGACACTATTCCTCACATTCTTGCTTTATCAGAGAACTGGCTTTCCGCGGATATCAGTTATAATGAACTGCGTGTCCCTGGTTACTCTTTATACCGGACGTACTCCTCCCGTGGACGCATGGGAGGCTGCGCCGTTTTCCTAAGCCAGAAGCTCCCAGTGCCAGCTGTCGTAGAAGAACTTACTTTTCCAGCGAAATTCGACACGCTCTGAATCAAACTCCAACTTCACGAACGTGATAAGCTTCTTCCCGGTGTTATGGACCGTTCGCCGTCATGCAGTGCATCCAACGGCGAGGCCATCCTTACTACCCTAGACAGACACACGTCTACCCAGCTTTTCGCCCATCTTCTTATTACGGGTGACATCAACCCACCCAAACTAAAGTCAATAGCGGCTTCTTTTGAGGACTGTGGCTGCGGGTTCTCGAAACCCTTGGCAATGTTGATCCAAGAGAAAGCCTGGACACAGCATGTCGATCTACCTACAAGGCACCGTCCAGGACAGACATCCTCCATGCTCGATCTGTTCATTACGAACGAGGCTCACCTGGTGGATAGGACGGTCATCAAACCACCGCTGGGGCATAGTGACCACATGCTAGTAAACTTTGACTTCATCTGTTACTGGCTCCAAAATGCTGCAACAGAGACTTCGTTCCGAAACTTCCAGAAGGCTTACGTTAACGTATTAAGGGCGTTCTTGAGCCCACTCAACCTTACATCCGACTCAGTGAACTTGAACTACCTTTCCTTTAAAGCTGCCATTCACGAAGCCGATGAGACATTTGTTTCTCGAAAACTATGGAAGTTCTTCTCTCGTGCACCGCTTCCGCGGAACATACGCCGTCTTCTTGAAGTACGTTCTCGTCTATTCTCTAAACAGAAGCTAACGGGTAGGCCAGAGGATCTAGAGGCCTTTCGCTCTGTACGAAACAGGTGCAAGCGGGAAATCCGGCAACACGCCCAACAGCTACAGTCAAAAATCCTACTGCTAGCTCACAAGAATAAGAATTTTCTTTTCAAGTATACACGTCTTCAGAGAAAAGCTAAGCCCTCAGCTTTTTCTGTGCGGCTCCCCGACGGGGACACCTCCTCGAACCCCCGAGTGGTTGCCGAGGTGTCCAGAGAATAATACTCATCAGTCTACAATGTGGATCTGCCAAACTGACATCCAATTTTCCCGCAGAAACACTTCCAACATCCCATCCTGACAGCTGACTTTTCTGTGTCCGACGTTCAGGATCTCTTGCTTAAGATCAATCTTTATAGTGCCATGAGACCACACAAGATCCATCCCCGGATCCCCGAAAAAGCGGCCGTTGGTTTGGCTGTGCCACTGTTTGATCTGTTTGAAGAGAAAATTGAGACAGGCACTCTTCCGGAGGCATGGAAAGAGGCCACTGTCTCAACTATATTTAAAACTGGCGATCGCCACTCTTCTGCTAGTTATCAGCCGATCAGTCTTACCAGCATCTCATGTAAGATAATGGAGCGACTGTTAAAACGCAACGTCTCTAGGCATTTCTTCTCAAATAAACTTTTCTCTTCGACCCAGCATGGCTTTCCTCCCGATCGGTCATGCACAACCAGTATGTTGATCTTCATGGATAGCCTAACAGAGGCCAAAGACAATGGTCATATCTCGGATGCTATCTTCTTCGTCTTTGCCAAAGCCTTCGAACGTGTCCCACACGGTCCTCTGGTGTATAAACTAGGAGCCTATGGGATCCAAGAAGTTCTACGTTGGATAACTTCCGTTATTGTTAACAGGACTTCCAGAGTAAAAACCGGTTCAGACTTTTTGTCTTCATCCCCAGTATCTGTGGGAGTCCCTCAAGGATCGGTACTTGGTCCATTGTTGTTTCTGATCTACATCATTGACCTCTCCGAGTTGACCTCAAGCGACACCCTCCTTTTCGCTGATGACTTAAAAATCTGGAATGCGTGTGACTTCGATGCATTGCAGATTGACATTGACCGTATTAAGTGCTATTCAGATGATTGAAGTCTCCCTTTGAACGAAAGCAAGTGTGCTCACATGTCACTCAGAGATCCCGAGAACCTTTTCGTGCTACACGGTGCACAAAATGTGGTAGATATCACGAAATTAGACCTCAAATAATACCTAATGATTTGGCTGTCACCTAGTTTATCCTTCTTTTATCACCACCAGCAGGCCGCCAAACGGGGTTTTATGACTCTTGGGATGATAAAAGATGCCTTCCACCGGAACGCCTTTCGCAAGCTTTACGGAGTCTACGTATATCCACTGCTTGAGTATGCCAATCAAGTCGTCTACACCGGTTTGAAAAAGGACATACTCGCCATTGAACGTGTCCAGCAAGTAGCCACCAAAATGGTCACTGGCTTACGGCATCTATCCTACGAGTCTCGTCTTGAAATTCTTGATCTTTATCCACACGAGATGCGAAGACTCCGCGGCAACTTGATTCTTACACAATTTCCGTTTAGCACAGGACTGGTGCAACAATTCTTCACCCTAATAAGTGATAACAGTGGAAGAGGTCACGACAAGCTCTATAAGCTTCGACCTCGGGCCTTCCCAAGACAACGGTTCTCTTATAGATTCATCAACTACTGGAACGACCTTCCACTAGAGATTGTTAGCTGTTCTTCTAAGGACCGTCCAAAGTGTTATTGGATTCTCACCTACTCAAAAAACCATTAGATTAGTAATTTATTCTGTTCTGCTAGATTAGTACTTTACTGTGTTCTTGGTACTCTCTGTAACCCCCAAGAGCGGTGCTACACTCTGTTTTCAATGACTGCCTTCCAGGTCAACAGAAACCCGCCGGACATCGAAACGAACAAACCGACTGAATCCAGGTAAATTGTGCTCCTATCCTCGAGCCCGTGTACGAATAGCTGAAATCGATATCCAGCCGTTTCCATTGACTCGGCAGGCAAATATTGAAAACAGTGTACTATGTAGTGTCCGCATTTCATAATTGTATTTTGCCTTTTGTAGATTTTTGCGCATCCCGTTTCGTTAACTTCATCTGCACATTTGTTTGAAAGCATCCACCAATTTTTGGGTTTGGTTGCCACCACTAATAAACGGGAGTTACCGCGCACCGTTTCTGCCTTCTTCATTCGCGTGGATTCTTGAGTTTTTGAGGCGCTCGCATGGTGAACTTCTGGGTTCCGCGTATCTATCGATCTACTGACCCTGAACGTTCGCCACCCCGTATCCCGAACCTACACTCTGGCGCTGTCCTTCAGTCGGGTGGTAACTTATTAAATTCCACGAACCTTTGGTTGTTATTGAGTGCTCCCATTTTTTATTGATTCTTCTTTCTCTTATCTGTATGCATACATCTCGTACACATCCATCGCCGTAACAAATCTCCCTTGGTGTCACTGTATTTTGGCTATTTTTATCACTAGATTGAACAGGCCACTGCGAAATTGGTCAGCCCAACCATTTCCCCCGAACAGTGCTCTATCCATCCTATCGTCATTAACAATGTTTGACGACACTGTGGGCAGTGACACTAAAACTAAACACAGTGGTGTCTTTAAATAGCATGGATATAGCGGCCGATATCCTCGACTGTGATTCCATCAGATTGAAGCCGTTTTCACCACCAAGCGGATAATGTCAGAGGAGGTAAAATGTTCATGCGTAGTGCTATCTCTTCCTTTCGATGTCGCGGTGGAGGTAGAAGATCAGTTGGAATCGTTCCAACCCGACATCCCCTGCACTCTTTTAAAGGACGCCATCATAAAACGGACTGGGAAGTCAGAGTTTAAGCTGTTACACCATTTGTCCTATTAGTCAAGCCGGGTAGTCGCTCCCCATTTCAACTGTCGCATCGGTTGAGAGGCCTGCTGGGCTCGCGAGAGCTTAAACAAGCCATCCCAAAGCAGTTATGGGCAGCAAATGTGCCGTCTACAGTGCTGCACATATTGGCTGTCGTTGATGAGGACGTCTCGGTCGACAATGTCGTGGCACTGGCCGACAAAGTATCGGAAGCCTTTCCTCCACAACCGGTATGCACCGCAACCACAATCGTTCCATCATCATCCACCTCAGTCTCAAAAACTGGTGAATATTTAAAGCTTTGATAGATACGTGCCGGTGTATTGACAGAAAGACTACGCAGATCAATGAGCTGAGGATGCACTCACCCAGAAGCCGTGCACGATCTAACTGTTGCGGTCCATCAAGGTGGTGTTGGCACCGCCAAAACTTTTCACACAAATCGAATTCGGTCATGTGTATTTCGAACTCGTACGCATCACCGTCAAGCCGGCAGACCACCCAATAACGGCAACGACTGTCGCTGGCCCAGCAGGAACCAGTTGACCATTTTATATCAAGAATCGATTGGCCGGTTCGCCGTTCTTTAACGACATCGCACCCCAACCCGGCGTCATTCTGCTGCGGCCAAACGATCGACTTTAAACTGACCTGTACACTTTACAGGCGGCGAAATAAAGCCTCTTCAAAACTTTCAGGAAACGCTCACTCCCTGTCGACCACTGTCTTCGACGACGTCTTCAACTGGTATTCCTGATTGTAAATGTTTTGAAGCTGCTCATCGGCGCCGACTTCCCGTCGTATTTCAATCCATCTTTTGAGGTCACGGCAAACGGTGTTCAGTCGACGACCGCATAAATTAGCATCCGGCCAGTTCTTCCATGAACGCCGTCTTTCGCAACACTACTGAAGGATTTTCCTCCGTTAATTCGGCATTACCCAAGACCCAGAAGGCTAGACCCACAGTTCTTTCTCGTCCACGCCGTTCACACCTTGACAACTGCAAAATATTCATGGGTGAATTCGAGCACGATTTAGTTAACCACAACTCGACCCCCAAACAGCTCTTGATTGACATGGCTGCGCAGGGAACCCCAGAATACTCCGAGCGGTTGGCAACCCTGCGGCGTTACCGCCCTCCCAACAAGTTCACAATCCCGGACAGGAACCCTATACCGCATACATTCGCGGCTTCACTTCAGGATACGATGGCGTTGATGTTTTCTTTAAATCAGATGTAGTGAACACTTATTACCACATCCCGGTCGCCGAAGATGACATACCGAAAACGGCCATCACAATAAACTTTGAGATTTTTGAGTTCACAAGAATACCCTTCGGGCTTCGCGATGTGGTCCACATATATCATGGACGAGGTATTCCGTGAACTGCCCGTAGCATTCGTCTGAATCAACGATGTTCTGATCGCTAGCCGCTCGTGTGGGGAAAATTCGGCTCACCATCGTGTCGATTCAGATCTTTTCGCGCAATATGATATTGAAATCAATATCGTGGGTGTGCAATTGAAGTTAGTTCACCGGATATCCTGAAATATTGTATCCATAGAACCGGCAAAATACCAGTATCCGTAGTGTTGGCCTGCCTGCGGTATGGTGTGTAAAATGGTTCCAAATCTCATAGTCGCATATTGTGCCTGAGCTATTAAGCAAGTTCGTATGATGTATGTTACCAGATTGTTTGTCTGCAGTTTATGTGACTGTGGCGCGAACCCGGAAACACACTTGTCACACTCTTCCGATTTATTCGCTGGTCGACGACCGGTCGCTTGCCTCCATGGTTGATTCGCGTGTCGGTGCCGTTTATAGCGCTATCACAGACCACCTGTATATTTCGTCGAACAAAGATTTGGTCTCTCTCCTCAACGGCATTTTGTTTTTCGCGCCTGATAATTGCGTACCCGGGGATAAGACGGGTTGGTGCGACCAGCACTTAAAGTCTTTCTGTGCCTTTCCGATTTCCCCTACGATGATCAAACTCCGGCTATTTCGCGGCGAACTCTTTATCACCAACTTTTCATTCCCCGTCGCGCAAATTCTTCAAAACCCCTGACCGACCCGGCTGACTGGAAACTAACGTCCATCGTACGCCTACCCAGAGGCAATGTAACTTTTCCTTTGGAAAAAAGCCTGATGTCATGCCACTAAGTTATGCTTTTTTAGTTGCTAATCAAACGCTTGTGTCCTTTTCATTACGGGTGCAGCATGCGCTTTCCTTGGCACAGCGTTGAAACACTCAATAAATGGCAACCAGTAGCCCGTGGCTTTCTTATCTCAGAAGCTATGTCCAGCACAGACAAAGTACAGCAATTGAACTTGAGCTGCTGGATAATGATTTGGCCGACCGTTTCTTTCGGCACTTTGTAAAAGGCACATACCTTGTTGTGCAAACCGACGGCAAGCCTTTGACGTCTGCTTTCGAGCCATACCTGATCGGAACCACCGCTTTAGCACTACATCTCTTAGTTCGCCACCGACATCCGATACCTAGGTGGTGACGCCAATATCGGTGCTGCTACATTGTAACCCCCTGACGTCAATTTAGTTTAGTCGTCGCCCTCTTTCGATCTGGCTACAAGGCTGCTGCTTAGCATTGCAGTGAAGACATCAGGGATTTCTCCACTTGCAAGCCCTTGAAATTGTTTACTGTCCCTCTACCGACACAATCTGGTGATATTATGCGCGATTTTTCAACCAGCACACCTAGACCTGCTGTCCCACTTTTTTTATCGACGTACAGTTTTTAATCCTTTTCACCGGGAATACGTAGACAGTTAAGTTGATTGCAAAAGGCTTTGTTTGATCCTATGCAGGCAAACCGTTCGCCTCTGGTCGCAACAGTATATCGAGTGCCGAAGAAGTAGAGTACGCAAGCATACGGCCACAACACCTGGCATATTCTTCTAGCCGGACGCCTGTTTTTCCCATTTACACCTGGAAATCAATGAACGACCACCACTATCTGACGACCGTATGTACATACTGACGGCAATCGATCGTTTTACCCGTTGACCTTCAGCTGTGCTCTTTGGATAGGTTTCAGTACAAGCAATTGCCCAAACCATCTTGAAGCATTGGGTCACTAATTTTGATGTGTCATCTACACTCATTACGAGTAAAACCATCTGGATTCAGTATTCTTTTTTCACAACTTTATGCAGCTATTGCTTTTTTCACACATTAACACAACGGTATACCATCCTTGTTCTTTTGATTTAGTCCAGCGTTTTCACCAGCAACTAAAAGCGTCGACAATCGCTCAGTCCGGTGCAACTAATTGGAGCGGGCGTCCGCCCTTCATTCTCTTTAAAATCCGGTCTGCCGTTAACGGTACTGCTTGGCACCTCACAGGGGACCTGATTCAACTTTCGACACACTCGGACTCAGGTACAGATAACGTTTCAATTTTCCAACACATCCAGTCTCCTTTCACACCAACCCGCCAACATTGGCACTGAGAACAAAAATCTCCGGATTTGTTCACATGTACAAATGTGTTTGTGTGCCAAGAGGCCATCATAAATTCACCACAGTTGCGATGTCTTGGCTCACTCAAAGCCGTTAGGCTCAACGGGAAATTTTCCATTAATAAAAGTGTTGGACGGAGTGAATCTGTAAACATTGATTGACAGAGACCAGTTTATACAAAGAAAGATATCCACCCACTTTATCCGAAAGTGACCAAAAACAACCCCCTTGACGGTGTTACATCCAGCTCGGCACCCTCGTGCATTCGAGCAGCCCTCCATATATGAAGGACGGTCTGTACATTGGCCAAAGCATTTGACAGATTCCGTCACGTTATATTTTAGCGAGAGAGCGTTCAGTAAAGCACAATCCTTATTGTCCAACTCGCTGATCGCCGTGCTGCACGGGCGCCGGTGTTTATGGATCAGAATTCCGGCCCACAACAGCCCCCGTTTCCGTTCACACGTCGTGTGCACCACTGCACGTTTTGTGTCTGTCAGACGAATTCTGTCGCCGATTCTCGTTTATTGAACCGGTCTCGCCGCGCGATAGCTCATCCAGTTGCTCGTGTTGTACGCAGTCTAACCAACGTTTTCCTCCGAGTGTTGGAATAATCTCGTCCTCAATCTGGTCGTTCATCCCATTTTGCTTGCAATGTCTCGTTCGTTTGTCCGATCCAGCCGAGCATTAGGTCATGCGGTCGCCCCTCCTGCTCTCGATCAGCTCCCTGTGAGATGTTGGAGGCACCTCCCGTGCATTGAGCTATTTTGCCTGGAGTTGGAGCACTTGCATCGCAAGTTTTCTAGTCCACCACAATATGGCTATCAAGCGTTTGATTTTTCTTTTCACTACTGTTATTTCACCGTGCTTTTAACCCAAGAAAGCTCTGGTGGGGGTATTGTGATGTCCACAGTTCATGGCTATATTTTGCTCAAGACCGCGTATTTCTATATATGTCACTCCGTTAACTTCATCTGCGCATTTGTCTGAAAGCACCATCATCAGTTTCTGAACCTGCTTGTCAAAAAGAATATACGTGGGTTACGTCCCACCATCTGCCTCTTCTTCATTTGTCTGGATTTTTGAGATAGTTAAGTATTCGCACGGAGAAATATGTTAACTAGCGACTGCTTTTATACTGACGTCCGATGTACCTTACTTCACGTCGCGTCGGTCGGTTGTCGCCCGAACATACTTTCTGACCCTGTTCTTCTGTCGGATGGCGGCCTTTTCAAATCAATGGACTTTGACTTGTGCATGAGTCGTTCCGATCTATTAATACGCCCTCCGTTCTACTTGTTTACGTGCCTCTTGCACTCACCCGTTACCGTTATAGCTCTCCGTTGGCGTTGCAATATTTTGGTTATTTTTAACATTCGATTGAATAGTCCTCTACAGTGGTCATGACAGCATTGTAAAGGCTAGGATGAACGAACCATGTCTGTTTCGTTCGTTGAGGGAGAAGTAAAAAAGACCCAGGGTTCAAACATAGTGGTTCTTTGTGAAAACGGTGGTCTTGGTTGGTAATATTGGAAGATAAAGTTTGGGAACTGACTTTGAAAGTCCCTTTGTTTCTCTGACCACAGAGACAAGAATAAGAGATAAAACTGGATGCCTGTGTTTGGTAAATCGTGAAACACCCCACTTGTACGTTACACGATCAACAACCTCAGCGCCCCAATTAGTAACACCCATTTTGCAGCTCGGCTATGTATCCTGTCGATCTATATGGCAGCTTGCGTTCGCAGTCAGAAGATACTGATCGTTCAGGCCACCCCTTGTTATGTCTCTTTGTTTTTGTTCTCTGAGGCCAGAATACGTACGCTGTACAACGTACAGCATCAAATTATGAAACCGTTTCAGAGGGCTTAAGAGGTCTTTTGTCAGTGCGCATTCAGCTGAGTCGAGCAATCCAGCCAAATTCATCCAATTCAAGTTATCGAATCATCAGGATAGAATTAAGTCAGGTTGAAATTCACATGTCGCCATCACGTGAATCTCTGCAATCCATCCACATTCACCATCACCATTTGCTCACAGGGCGCTAATAAGTACCTAGAAACTTAATTCACCGGACCTTCAGGCCCAAGATCATTAGACAGCTGTGCATATTTTGACGTAAACGGTTCACAGCTAATTTGGTCCGCTCTTTTTTAAATTAACGGATCACGCTGAAGGGCCTGATTGTTGCCATTCATTGTTCCGAAAGCATACCTTCCACAGTTCTCAAGCATGACTGCCGAGAAGTTCGTCTTGAAAGCAAGGTGCTCGCTCACGCACACAACTTCCCTAATCTGTGTTTGGGCAATAAGCGTTCATGCCAAGAGACGCTGTCTGGTGAATTTTGCGTTGTCTGGTCCGCGCAATCTGCACCAAATAACTATTCTGATCGTGACGTTAATTGACAGATAATATCAGCATACAAATTTAACCTCTGTTGACGAGGTCATCCTGGTGCAAAACCAGTTGCAGCGCGTGGTACGCCCAGATATCTGTCCGTAAGTCAATTAATTTACTAGTTTATCAAGAGTTCCCTAGCACCGAATTGCAAACAATTGTTAGTTCACCCCTTTATAAGACTAACACGCACAACAACATCACCCCATCATTAAAAAAGCGTTCTGCAGACAGGAAGAAGACAGTTTCACTGAGCATCATGAATGAATGGGCTTATCTGTCATAAATGCTTAAGTTACGTTGCTCAGTGGCGTTTTGCTTCAGCATTCATATATATTTTAGAGACGTGTTTTAGAGGAACTGAAATTACTCCTGTGAACCACAGGTTCGGCGGGATCCCAAAACGTTACACTACAATCTACTGGTCATATCATTCGAACAAAGTACGGCCCATGCAGATGAAGAATGTGCACAGACGAGTAAAGACGAACTGTGTAGTTATCTCGCAACCAGCGCATTTTCAAACGGCTGATATTTTGATGTATATTTTGGGACGTACTCATGATGTGAATCCTCAGGATACCGCTTGCGACGTTTCGAATTTTGCATGTTATCACTACCTCATTCTCTGGATGGCCAAACGTACTCACATTCAGCACACCCGCCAAACGCCACTTCACACTGATGTGACGATTTGAATGTGCAGAGTGATCGTTTGTTAAGAGGTAGCATGGGCTCTCCGTACGTGTGAAGATATTTGGCCATGTATTCAAGAACGGTGACTAAGCGTCAATTTTTTCCCATAAGTGAGATCAGTCCACATATTTAATCCCACGTTCTCCAAATTACTCCTTCACTCCACCAAGCCACCGTCACAGTGATAAGCACTGCTACAGGACTAAAGTTCCGTTACTTCCAACAGTTGGAAGGTTTCCTCAATTTCACTTTAAAGATCATATATACTGGTCAAATAGTAACTTTTCCAATAGGTAATGCGAATTAGCATAAGCCGGCCGAAATGATCACCATTATTAATTAAATGATAGTCCACAATTATACGTAGACAGGAGACCAACGTAAAAGCTGATTAACATCGGGGAACATCCAAGCAGCGCTTTCAACAAGCAGCACGATTATGTATATGGCATGAGTTAGCGGGTTCTGCGGAGTTTTAGAGTATGAAAATGCGCGCTTTTGGAACAACACTGCCAATTTCATCCCACCATGCCAGTTGAACACCTGGTACCCACTGAGTGGAGATGACATCGATTTCCGCCGCTGAAAAGAACACAATACAGCCCATTGAAAAAAGTTAGTTGTCCAGAATTATTATTTTGTAACAGGTCGTACCATGCTAGCACTGGTAGAACATGCTGCGCCGGTCTTGAATTAACTTAGGGTGCTGTCCAGATGAAGAAGTGGGACCTGCAACCTATTTTAAAACGTCTTCACCAAGTTTACCAGGAAACTGTTCAGACAGTTTAACCGTCGGTTGGGACAAGACCCAACGGCAATAATAAGAGACCGCTGTACACATTTTGACGCTGATTGAAAATGAACACTAGATGGACATTCACTGTTTCCATCAGTCTCACTCCCACTTAATGAGCGACGGATTCGTTCAGTTCGTTTAGACACGGGGAAATTCGACGTGATCACGGCAAAATCAGTGCGACCACCACTTCTTTTTTATTATGAATTTGGTTTTAACAGCCTTGTGGAAAGTCACCAGCATTAGCTGAAACGTAGATCGGTGCAGCTTCCTGGTAACATTGTGTTAATCCTAATCTATTTATGAAGTCCACTGTTTTTCTCTAGCGGGGATGAGAAACGCCACTTATGCAACCTGACTTGCAATTGCCAGCGAAACTAATTTGTTTTTTAGGTTATGTTGATCTCGTTCAGTTGCCACGGGATATCGATGATTTTCGTCGACAGACCATGTCATGGAACTTCATTTTCACTCTCCCGAAAACGACTGCTGGTACGACATGCTCACCAACAGACCACAAAGGTTAAACATCATCTAACAACCCTGTACTTAATTTTTCGCTCAGTACTAACATATCATGTGTGCCAATTCGATGCATTTCACTGAGTAGCGTTCAAACAGATTTTCGTACGTAGGACGTACGCTACTATCTTCATGGTTTTCCGTCGGCCAGCCCAAATTCGAAGTCGGAAAGCAGAGAGGTTTTATCATAAGGATGAACATTGCATTATGTTGCAACGACCGCCCGCAGGACAGCGGTCCAACTAACTCCAGAATGATGTAGGTTTGACCCATACTGTGCGTTCTTAAAACCACACGAATGGAATTCCAGTGGGTGGTGTAAAATCAATGGTTAACTTAGCTTGTCATTAATTCAACCGATGACTGTTTGAGATACTTGAGCCACCGCCCACTGGACTTGGCAGTCTTGCATTGCGGATCCATTTTAACTTATATTTCTCATCTCAGATATCGATGGTATTCAAAGGGTAACATTATCTCTCGATCACCCATTGATATTTACCATCTCATCTATCAGTGACATGACAGTAATATTCCATAATAGATGCTAGACATATTTTTCAGCCCAGAGTTAACCCGGACGATTCAGGCAGATCACGCTACCACTGTCCTCAAACCAGTCAGTTTATTCATGCCGTATCTTGTAGGGAGGTAGATTGGATCACGGTAGTCAACCAGCTATAACCTGTGTTAGCAGACAGACATTTAGAACGGGGAGCGCCCCACGGTATGTTACAGATTCCTCTTCACAGAAGGTGTGTAGACGGAATACATTCTGTTGCTACATTTAAACGTACGTTAGATATAGGCCAAGTTAAGTTCTTCGTGAAGAATCGTCATATTTACATGTGAAACTGTTGGCTAGAAGAACAGACGGCCTGATATCTAGAATTACGAACAGCGATCGTATCTGTTTGCGTCACTGTCTTCCTTTAAATGGTTTCCTCAAAATTCTCCAAACCACTCACTTGTCCGCAGACCATTCAGTAGAAGAAACTGAACTGTTGGATCTGGCAAGTTGGAACAAGACGAACACGCATTATACGAAACAACGTGAGACAATGGACACCCTCGACGCATTGTGGGTTACTATTCTGAGCCACTTGACCCGCACCAACTTCATAAGCATACCACACAGGCGTGTTTGTCTCTCTGTTTATCAAGCGGATGGCATTTCTGACCTCGTCAAAAGCAGGGTCACGCCTTTTATCGAGCCGACATGCAACGTCACAAGATTCACGTTTATTTGACAGTACGCCGACGTCATCGTCAAGAAAGGATCCACTAACCTCGACAGCCAAACCCGACGTGATCTGTGGTTTTACCCGTACATTCGAAAGAAGACAGGCTGGCCGTACGTCATAAAAACTGGGAACAAACTTCAGTCAGCAAGATCCCAGACAACCGTCTTACTCGACTCACCATACTCCATTCAGTGCCACAATTAGGTATTTAAGCAGAAGCGCACTCAAGGTGAACACAACTGCATTTCCAAATAATGTATTTTCTGAAACCATGACACAATATAAAGTTTACGGAAGCTATATCTACCCGCCGGAACGACACGGTTCTTTGTGTGCACAATCAAAAGACGACATCTTTTGTTCAGCTTTAGCAAACCCCGTTTTTTCTTAGCCATGATCTTTTTATTTCATTTTATAGTTACTTTTCATGAATACATATATCACTCTGAGTTTCCAGCTTGATTCCCGCCACTATAACTTCAATATCTAGGTCAATCTGACCGCAAGCTTTCACCAGTTAACATTTGGCCAGTAATTGTTTCGAGTCCTACATGAGTACTAACACTGTTAACCACAAAGTCACAGTGCTGCCGGACTCAGGACGTCGGTGGTTTGCCAGTAACAAACGAACTGCCCGTACTTCATGCTGTAATGCCTGCTCCCTGCAAAAGGCCCACCTCTCTTCTGATGGAGTATTTATCATGCAAGGAGCTAAATGCCGCTGTCAAAGGTTCATAACTTTATGCCATTTTCTTTCTGCAACTTTACGCGGGTAACATAATTCCAACTCGGCCCCTAATCTTGTGCCAAGTTCGATTCTTTGCAACAAAAATACTTATCTTGAAGGTCTCGAAAAAAGCACGAGTCGGAAATGCATGCCCACTACCCTGGCCAGTCAAACTCGAGGTAATCGAAGGGACAGTTCTTGGAGGCATGTGGGTATATGAATAATATATGAAGTCATAGCTATTGAATCGTTCGTTAACGATTCAAGTTCACACTGAGTTACGCGTAATCTGTTCATCCGGTAAATGCCTCGCAATATTCAGCGACAGAGATACTTTATCCTCGGAACATTTAACGAGAAGGCCCTCGTAATAACTGAATTTATTGCGGTACTAATTGAATCAACGTACAAGAAAATTGAGTCTCTCACCTTGAATGTGAAAATCCTCAGAAATTAAAGAAAGAAAGTGCCTGTACAAAAAATCGACAACCAGGCACCGATCAACAATGGTGACGATAAAACGAGTTGAGCTCACTCAAACGAACGGTCATTGTTTGAGTTAGAGCAAAATAACTGTTTGTGTACCGAGAAACGGTGGGATTATGTTACTCACGCAAAAATATCGAAGAAAAATGTCTATTTTAGACATTTAGAAGTTCACAGGGCTCGGACTAAATAAGGGTAAGGCAAACGGTTAAAGTAGACGGTGTAGGAATAAAGCTGAGTAACGTATATTATTTAGTGTAAAGAGCAAAGCATAGGGCCACCTTTCAACATCAATAAAATCCCGGCAACCTCAGAATAACGCAACAGACCTTGACAAAATCAACAATCAAACTTGTCAAAGCATGTTTTTTGTTGGCGACACTAAAACCGTCCATCCGGCAGGCTCAGCCTTCGTTTGGCTGATGTATGATGACTTCCTACCATTACAGCTTTGGTGTAGAACATGACTGATAAAATTTTCGGTCATCAAATTCAATAGCGTTGCATGTGACTACCCTGAGCTGAGAGGCCTTATAAGCTTAGAATGACATCACACTGACCGTTAAATCAGTGCGTGACTTGGATATAAGCTATTCAGATTCGTTCACTTTTGCTGAACGTTACTTTATCAGCTAGCTGAAACAGCACAAACAAAAAATGCATCACGCATTTTTTCAAACGGCTAGTTCAGACCCTTACAATGTGTACATACGAGGTCAATCCGAGTGACGCATAAGAGCGATAGGTGAGGTATGTACAATGTTCAACCTATATTCACGTAGGGCGTGCGCTACAACTAACCTTTTCTGGGCCAAACAGTACGCTACCAAAAGCAAAGTTCCGCTGCCACAACTGTAGTTGAACCGCACACCCATGTAACGTTTGATTCATTCCGCTGAATTCACCGCCAATTTTGATCGGCAAACTAACTTAACTGGAAATGTCGTCTCAGGAAAGAGTTTGGCCCACTGGCCCCGAAAAATCTTAAAAAGATGGGTTCCGACCCTCACAGAGAACTTTTTCTATATTCGGAACAAACTCTTGAATGCAGTTATGTTTGGCAAGAAATTGACCAAAGTTAAATAGGACTTAGAAACTTAGTTCCTCATTTCGAATGTTATACCCGTTCTCAAACCCTGATCACCTCTGGATGGGAATGAGCGTAATACTATTTGAACGAATGTGGTCAGTATTGCTCGAAGTTGAACCACATCGTCTTCACACTGATCCCAGTTATCGTCCACACCATCAGAAGTCGGGGTTTCGGGGCTTGTCAGTAACTCCAGCAGGATCGATCTCGTGTAAACATATTCGAACCTAAGAACATTAAAAAAATCGGTTTGTGGTCTATGGACGCATTTATTCGCATATTTATTTCCGCTAGTAATAGAGTCCAATTTTAATTCTGATACGCTACCATGTTACGATTAATTGTGATCAGTGTCCTTTTTGGCTATCACCATACCAAGCCCGTGAACACTAAAAATTTTAGAACAGACGAAAGAGACCTCATCTTTACACCTCACACGATATTAACACAACCGCATATTGCCGTATGTTTATTTACCCTCACTGCTCTAAATACTCATTGCAAACTGCTCGATCTTTCGTGTGTTATAGGGCACATTGACTTTAATTGCTGTATGGCCTGTACCAAATATTCGATGCCGAAATTCGGTAATAACTCATTCTAGAGAACAACGTCTATCAACACATGACTTTAACTTGGCTTCGAGCCAAAGCGAGATATTGAAGGAAAATGGGGGCCAATGTGGGCTGCGTGTATATCATGAAGATTCTTTCACATGTATTCCAGAAGCATATTAGAAAATGAAATTCGAAATTTATGGAACATGTGTCTTGTTTATTGGTGTAATGACGATAATAATAATAATGGTTCATTTCTCAACTCATCTGTGAGAAACAGGCCCAGAAGAGCATAGTCAGTGCACACCTCGTAAAGCTCTATACACAAGTAAACACCGTAATTGTTAATTACACAATTAGCGAAATATGTGGGTATGGCAACAAAACGGACACAATAAGGGGGAGAAATTCCTGTTTAGAAGGAAAAAATCGATAAAATAAAGCCGAGTAGTTACATCAATTTGCACTCTACAAGCTGATCGCTGGCCTACAGGCCAGTGTCATGCCAAAAACAGGTGATTTGAGGATAGAAAAAGTGAATCGTCAAAGAATTCTACTTATATTTCATGTAAGTAAGCCCAGATAAGTATGTAAATATTTTGTAAATATTTTGTCGGGATGGATGGAGATATAGAAGCACATGCTTTTGCGAAGAAATGGACGGACTTCTCGATTGAACTTTCTTGTCTACCCAAAATCGAGGGAATTTTGCAAGCCTCGTGAACCGTTTATTCATTGTGGGATTTCGAGTGTCCGGACATGGAGGAATGTCTTCTCGCGTGAGATACATTTGTGAAAACAAGAATGAGAAACAAAATTTCACGATGAACTGGAAGACGTGAACTGACTGTGTGAGCCATGACGGACAATGGAATATGTGATTCTCCGGCAAAACGTTTATATAACTATGATGGCTCCGTGTTGGCAAATAAAAATCACGCTTGCAGATACTTATCATGTAACGTGGAAGGACATCGACTCAGTTTTTCCTACCACATGATTACCGCCGAATTTGGATGTCCATTTCCTATATAACACCATTTTTTAGAGTGGGAAGAATGTTCGACAGCACAGACAGACTGCCAGGTGGTCAATCAGGAAAGGAAGCACGAATTGTAACGCGAGGTTCTTGTGTGTTGATATGAGACAAACAGGTAAGTACTTTTTTAGTCAGTTTCAGCATGATCACCCTTTGCTATAAACACACTCAGGTTATCATCGAGTATGAAGTGAGACCGTGTCGAGATTGTTGGATTGTCACTTTAATAAAAGGACCAGCCTGAACATCACTTTATGGAAAAAGATCCATGGTGGTTATAATTTCCGTTAATGCAATGTGGGAGTCGGCTTCTTCTCATACCCCGGAAAAAGTAATTCTAACTGCCGAAGTTTGCGATTAGTCCATGGATAAATCCCTTGGCGAATTTTTTATTACTGGGTTATGCACGCATATCAATAGCATATAATTTTTCCCTTAGAGACAGGTAAATACTTACCCAAAAGGAAAATGAATGTGTTTATAAACGCACCATAATTATGGGTATATGTATATATCATATCTACATAATGACAATTATATACGCATCTCCATAGCCATATGTACACATATGGTTATATTACCTGACCACGTTCACAAGTGTACAAACAATATTTATTTTTCGACGATCTGTATTTTGACGCCTACCTCTCCACACATACGGGCTGCTAAACGCGTAACTCTGAGCACCCCTCGGATCATATGTCACCCGGAGAGGCGTGAGCATTATTTTGCGAGGCTTAGTAATCTTATGTGATTTTTGAGAAGGTTATTTACATCCTTTAATTCTAACTTGATATAAGTTCCGTTTTACTGAATTTTTGGAAATTTTCACGTGAAAGAAAACCGACTCTCATGAAGTGGTGTTTATTGCGTTCTGGGGTTGGCTACTTAGAACGTGGATAATCAGTCCAGTGGGTGGTCCGCCAATGCACAAATGCCAACAACGATTGAAAAGCGGAAAAAGCATGCACATTTATTGTTCATAAGGTTAAAACACGGTTGTTCGTATCAACAAGCTGCTGTTTTAACATGCACTTCGTTGATAGTTCATGTCAGGACCTCGTTCACTGATCTTCATTGTCCATATAGACTGCGAATCTTTGACGAATATCTGCAAGGTAACGGAGTGGATACTTCAAATGAAGACCGAGAAGAAGCGATGAAACACAGTGTGACTGTTCACGTGGATATAAATGCTTTAAGAAACAGTTAACGTTATTGAACAACGAGCGATAACAAATCTCCCGAAGAAAACGAATGGTTGACGTGCCAAACTGGATATAGCAGCTCAAACGTGAATGCGGTTCACAAACAAAAACATATGTAGGTTTTAATCTGTCTTATCTGAATTGTTAAAATTCGAATCAAATGCACGCATTCTAATGATCCGGAAATTGAGATACAAAAAGTGGTGACGATAGTTAACATGACAATGCACATTATTTTGTTCAAGTGACAATCGCCCATAATGACAGTCATATACTTCCAATTTACCAAATCAATGGCTTCATACAAATTTGAAAGCAGCTTTTCAAAAATATACATATATACGTACAAACACACAAACCGCGAATCAAACCAAGGCGGACATAAACCCCATTTCCTGTGTACATTTTGATACAAGTTCTTGGAGTGCCCATCAGTGTTCGGACGTTTTCTGTTAAATTAGAGTAGCAGTATCTCGTGGATTTCAGCATCATTCGTTTGTCTCTCAGTCATATTTTTCCTCGTGGGAACCATCCAACGATTTCGTGCTCAAAGGTACATCCGGAGGGAGGCGGAGTAACAAGAGATCGCGACGTTCCGACGGGGAAATCTTATAACGAAGCTACCCTCGTTACCTTCAGGTGGTTCGTTTCCTGCTACTCCGTGTTAGCTCGGTGGGACAAGAAGCGAGTGCATTCGTAATGTTAGATTCCACCACATCCAGGAGCGGTTCTTTATGAATGCCTGAATCGCGCTAAAGAATGGAAATGTATTAGAATAGAGAAATCATATATCAGACCGGAAGGTGAGGCATTCGGTTCAGCCAAATGTGAACAGTCATTCCTGCAATCCCACCTTGACGCTTGTCCTTATTCAAAACAGTTATTTAGTTGCATGAACCTCTTCCACTGTCAATGAATAGTTGACGCTGAACAGCGATCTGTTATTTTCTATCGAACGCACGCAATCTTATGTGATGACGTGTTTACATTCAGAAATACATCAATGCAACTTACCGGCACTTGATGTCAAACTGCACTGGGAAGAAGCATTTATCAAAAAGTGATGCATTCGAAAAATACGACAACACCACACACATTTAAATGCAGGCACTGGCACTTGCGACTGGAGTAGAGAAGTAGAGAAAGATGTGGAGCATTCCAGAATGTGGCGTACTTACCGCGAAAAACTAACTTCTATGTAATACCCAATTTTGCCCCATATAAAATGGGGCTGTGTGCTGCTTTGGTTATTTTGGTATTGATATGTTCGCCAAGCTTGGCATTTAGGTTGCAAACGTTTCATCACCAGGCGAGGTGACATCATCAGTGCGTAAGTGTTTCAGCGTATATTATATTATATTATATATACGCTGAAACACTTACGCACTGATGATGTCACCTCGCCTGGTGATGAAACGTTTGCAACCTAAATGCCAAGCTCGGCGAACATATCAATACCAAAACCATCAACCCGAGCTACAAACAACACCACCACTGTTCCCAACCATCAGAAACCTGCTTTGGTTATATATGAACTACCACAGGCACCATAGTCTATGCATCTTCAAGGGTTCATTTTCTGGAACATCCAAGAGAATCACAGCCAATCAGTTTTCACCACATAAAACCGAACGATAGTGGAAGAGAAGACTTAGCACGTTGACCCCTGCGTGGTTTTACCGATGTTAGAATATAGGGTGCGCAATGAGATCACCTCAATCTAGCGAGGCACAGGGCGGGCTGTGGTGTCAGACCCGATCGGATGTTACACATTAACTGCTTGACTACTGGGCGAAATACCGGACTAGTGAGAAGTGTGGAGTGGGATGCAGCTATCGATAATACTGATTATTATGGTCGCTGTACACGCCGTTTAAAGAAAAAGGGAGCAGTATCTTACGAGACAAAGTGAGATGGGGTTTTTTGTTTTTCCGCAATATTTTTCGTTCCGTTTCATTCAAATTCAACATGACTCTCATTTCATTGAAAATTTTCAACTTTTGTGTGGAAGTAAACCGACTGTCGATGTAGTCCACCGTGTTAATTAGTAGACTCGCATGCCGTTGTCTTGTGGGTTTTCAAGCGCATTCATTTAGTGAGGCGGTTCACATGATTTGCCCGCAATAAGCATTGATTTTGAAACTGGCCATTCGCGAGGGCCTTTGGCGTTTTGCGGTCGTACTTTGGTTTATGAGAAGCAGTCTGTGCTTAACTGAATCAGACGGTTTGCAACAAGTCGAGGCAACAAAAAAACTTCCACCTGCTTTACCTTTTCTAGCCTGCGGATTATTTCGCCAAGAAAGCAGATGAGATTTAATAGACACTTCATCTTTACCACAGAATCATGTTGATTAACATTCAGGAGGTTTTTTATTAGAGAGAAAGTTAGCTAAGCTATCTCTGATTGCTCCGGGAAATTCGACGTGTTCAGTGACTGCAGAATGGTTTGCACTTCTGAAGTTGTACTGTGAAGTTTGTACTGTATTTGTTGTCACCCTGGTCGTCACTAGTCTCAGGTTTTTGAGATTGTCTTGTTGATGTGTGCTGGCCAAATAATGACTCAGGTGGTGCGCTTTCTTCTGATCATCGACCAAGATTTCACCTTCAGCCGTGGTGAGATTGTCAACTTCCTTCCGGGAAGGAGGACTTGGCTGCAGGTAGCCGGAGGAGAGCTGTGGGGTGCATTTGGTATTTCACGCTAGCTCTGTTTCATAACTTAGCCAATACTTCTCGCGGGTATCTGGGGCCGAATTCTGTGGAGTTGTGAACGAAATTTTTTTGGAACTCACCGTGTAAAGCTGAAACGCTTCTATGCGGTCTTTCTTCTTTTTTCGTGCTTTAAGGACAGCATTTCTACACTGACGTGGTCCGGCCGCGTTGTGTTCACGAACCACAGGCGCGTGCTTTTCTGTTAGCATACTCATATGCAGCTTTATTAGGCTCCAGTAATTCTCCATAGAAGCACTGTTGCTAGAGGATTCCCACTTCGACATCGTTGCGTCTTCAAACGTTCATGCAATATAATCTTCCTATAGTTTCTGGTTCACGTTTCTGATATTGACTTCCGCCTGACAAAATATTGTAACCTCAGCATTGCGCGGTCTTTTGTATCTAGGAGAACATTTTTTGGACGCGGATTTCATTCTCATTTCCGCGTGCTACTAGGTCAATCAGCGAGTCTATATACCCCGACCTGAACCTGGTTGCTTGCTAAACACTTTGATACAGGGTATCTTTTGGAGGCATTTCAAGAACTTCTCACCAAAATTACCTTCTGCGAAGAACTCGTGCATTCACTCAATCCCGGGTGCGTTAAGACTGACCAGCAGTTGGAGGGAAATTCGCCTGTAAACGATCACATTTATGATGCTCAGAAAACGTGTTTCCCTATGTATCTGTATCACCAGGGTTTGTACATACACAGAGTACCGATTTGCGAGTTGGTGCATCGGGTGGTACATAATCCATTAGCTGTACATTAGGAGTGTGAGGGTCCGTGCCAGAAAGCTGAGCACGCTGGTTCACAACCGGCAGAAGCACCCCGCCTCTGAACCTGCCATCTTTTCGCCTTGTCTGTGGCGAGTCATTTCTGGTGGACAACTGTTCAGTCATCATCTTCTGTCTGAGCCACGTTTCCTTGATTGCAAACACATCGAATCCCACCGCTTCGATGATGAGTTCAGCCCATTTATTGCTAATGTTACACGCAATTGTGTACAGAGAGAACAAGTTGTCGTTCTTGAGATGGATCAATTGGGAATTAGTCCCGAGGGAGTCACACATTTTCTTGTGATAGTGTGTTGGGGTTTCACCCAACGTCGTCGGCATCATTCTTACCCGGTAACGGATAACTTGTCATCTTTCTGGTAACAGAGGATTCCCTGTCCAACGCTGGCTGAAAAGATTTTACCTACGTCGTATTGTGGTCACCGCGGACAACAGACTGACATGCAACGTTGTGACGGTCTTTCTGTATGGATAGCCTTATGTGTTGACTGTAATTACGCAACACTACACCATATGGGCGGCTGTGAAGCGGTTGTTAGCTGTGAATACTCTATCTCCAGACTTCACTAGGAGGAGATCACGGTGAAATGGGTTTAGAACTCGACCACCACCGATCTCAATGATCCTGGCATCCACATGTGTCTCCTCCACTTACCCACCTTGGCTAATGTTTTTATTCCAACATATTAAGTAATACCAGCGAACCCGAACAGTTTTGACAAGTGGAGCTTAGTGACCCTACTATTCTCCAAGGAAGACCCAGAGACACCATGGACGATATTATTCCGTGTACGCCTAGGAGTCATATCCAAATATTTCTCTACCTGAAGCAACACTTTGCCGATTGGATTTTTCTGATTGAGGTTGAACTGCCCTCCCTCCATATCCCCGGTGTTTTGTTAAGTCGGCTCTTAGCAACCGGTCTCTTAATAGCATTGTTAACGCGGAGGCGGGTAGCAGGGCACGCGCAGGCTACACCTTATTTGGGTGGATGGATTTCCACCGTATTCGGTGAAGACCCGAGTAGATCTTTAGGCTCGTTGACACGTGAGACAGCCAGCACAGATGTCTCGGTCGTCATTGGAAGAGTGTCGTCTGGCGGATTCTCCTGCCAGCGGCAGTGCGATACTTCCCAAGAATTAGTTGCCGGGGTTATGGCTGTCTTTAAAGGCAACATTTGACGTGGGGAGGTAGATACAGAATTGCTCCCAACACCCACGGGATCAACAGTTTCACTTCATGTTGTGGCATATCGAGTGTTAAAACCTGGCCCAGTGAGTAGATCATTGGGAGAGTCGATATTTGATGTCGTACCCGTAGATTTACACCCCGACATAATTGTGATTAGGCCTGCACAACCGCTGCATACATATTTTAACTCAAAAACCTCTTGTAAAGTTTTATTGCGTAAGCAATGAACATCAGGCATGAAATGCCAATACAGGTACTGTGACGGAAATCTCGATTCACCGATCATCCAAACCCCGACACAACAGAAGATATGACAAACAGCCAATACAAATATCGCGTTAATGATACACCATCAGGATTGGACGAACGGTCTTAGTGTTGTGCCTCCGGTTATTCGCCAGTTCATCTGTTCCGTATTCCACCAATTAACATACAGTTTATAGTGTCGCATGTGCTAATGAGATCAGCCAACGACAGGCTGTGATTTCTCTGATAGTGTTGTACATCAATAAATTCGGCGTCTCAATCCATGAATGACAATTGCTTACTGCTGCCAGTACCAGGTCTTCTGCTCATTACTTGCGTGGGAGGTCTCAATTCAAGTACGATTTCTAGGGCTATTCGAAGTCCTTAATTCTGAGCATCACAAATTTGCGTCGCGGAATGGAACTGCCTGCAATTGAACAATTATATCTTTACGCCGCTGCGAGCGAAATCGAGGAATGGGTCGAATGATTTGAATTGTGGTGCAGCATTCGTCGTGATGTGAAGAAGGAAAACCAATCAGCTTTTTCGTTACCGCTGGTGGTCGTGAATTGTATTCGTTACTGAAGAATCTAGCTGATCCGGATGCCCCAGCCTCGTTGCCGTTCGACGAACTGAAGAAACAGCTGTTAAAGCACGTGCTCCCAGTCAATCTCCAAACCACAGAACGGGCGAAGTTCAATTCTGTGAATATGCCCGGTTTAGTCATGAGAAGAAATGCGTGGCAAACAAGCTCGTTTTCGGTGTTTCATCATCAGGCTAAATACAACACATTAGTGCGGTCAACAAGCACGAGCTTCCGTGAGTTCATTTTACTATTGAAAAACAAGCTGCCCGTTGTAACTTCGGTGACAAGCTGGAGGAGCATCTACGTGATCGATTGATTGCTGGCGTCAATGACACCGATCACTAGCGTAGACTGCTGGTCAAACAAGATGTGACTTTCCCAGAGGCCTGGAGACATGTGTGAGCAAAAGGATGACGTGAATGTCGCTAGAGCTGATTAGAACGTGACATTATTTCAGAAGACCAAAGCGCATACTGCCACCCGAAGTCAACCAGTGGACCGGCCTTGTCATGCACCCATCATCAACCACGGTTCAAAGAAATTTAACAATTGTTTCTCGTGCGGTGAGTTACACTTACGATCATCTCACCGATTTCGTAATGCTATATGCCATTCATGCGGTAAATCTGGTCATGTTAAGAAAGTATGTAGAAGTCAGAAATGTCACCTGAGTCAAGTTAGAGAGACAAGTACTATAGAACCATCCACTGCTGTTTATTCATTGCAAATGAAGTCTAGAGCTGAACGGTTTATTCATAGATGCCTCAAGTTCAAGTCAGGATGTAAGTATGATTTCATTGTGGACACAGGAAGTAGCGAATCCATTATTTCCAAACCGCTACTAGATCGCATTGCCCCTGATGCTCAACTGAGACCAACAACGATGGAAATACGCGGAGTTACTGGTCATCGGTTAGCTCTGCTAGGTGAAGCTGATGTTGGCGTCGGAAGAAAGTCCAGCTATTCTGGGATAAAAAGCTTCAAAACAGCTCAACTGTGCCTTTTCTCTAAATAATAATTACACAAATGGTCCAAGTGAAGAGTACCAAGCCCAGTTACGCAACCTGATTTTTCAGTGTTCAAAACTTTCAGGAAGGATGAAAGTAGAGCCAGCAAAACTGGAGGTGCAAGAGAACCCGGTTTTTCCAATGCGCCAAATGATACCTTATGGAATGCGAGAACATGTGCATAACGCCCTCAACAGATTGAAGGAAGATGGCATAATCTCGCAGGCTAGCTCATCAGCATGGGCCACACCAATCGTCGTGGTTATGGAAGAAGATGGCAAAACACCTAGGATATGCGGTGACTATAGGTTAACGCTGAATCCAAGACTGAAAAAGTGCGCAGCAACAACTGAGGGGCCGGAGGATTCTATGAAAGTCCTGTACGGTAGCAAAGTATTTTCTAAAATTGACCTGACAAACGCATACTTACAGATTCTATTGGAATATGATTCTAAGGCGATCATTACGATTAGCACCCCTTGGGGATTATCTCACTACAATTTTTTACCGTTTGGATTACACGTATCGGCTGGGATATTCCAGGCTGCGAATGATGAAGTAATTACCGATTTACCAGGAGTACGCACTCATCAAGATGACGTAATCATACATGCCGACAGTGCAGAGGAGCATGATAAGAGGTTGCTTTCACTGCAGGAACGATTCAGGGGTGAGAACATAGCTATAAGGCCTTCTAAGTGCGTGTTCCAAGTGCGGGAGCTGAGATTTCTTGGTTTTACCATATATGATAAAGGAAACAGGCCGGACCTTGACCGGAACAAAGCCTTGGTTACCGTTACATCGCCAAGAGACCAGGATGAGCCGTGATCAATAATGGGATATTTGCAGTATTATTCTCGTTTTATCCCAAACTTTTCGATGAAAGCACAACCATTATTTGCGGTTCAGTCAGCAGAAACATGGTCTTGGACTCAAAAAGACAAAATTCTTCTGCGAGAAATAATAAAAGTAGTGATTAAAAGGCTGAGGTTAGCCCCATTTACTATGTCTAAAGTTACCACCCTGATCACAGATGCATTCAGTGTTGGCATTGGTGCTGTGTTGGAACAGGAGGGATATCCGACCATTTACATGTCACGTTTGTTGAATAAAGCTGAGCAAGGATATTTACAAACACAAAAAGTGGTGTTAGCAGCCTATTGGGCTGTCAGGAGGCTGCAGTGACTACAAGATTCGCATCTCATCTTTCTAACTAGATGATCGCGATGTCGAGATACGTCTGCTTCCAAAACTACCACAGAATAAAGCTAACAACGCCAGACAGGAGTTGACAATGGAGGACATAAACAAATGGAGGTTAAGATATATGTGTACTAGAAATCTGACAAAGAAAGCAGACGCTGAGGTGCCAATAAGTGATTAACAAACACAAAAGTACTAGATATTGATAAACAGATTGGGAATAGCACAACGCTTCGAGCAAGTTGTAATACTCTACGTTTCAACCACCTCGGGTGGCCTTCCTCAGGAGTGTCAAGATGATTTTGATTACAACACTCCTGAGGAAGGCCACCCGAGGTGGTTGAAACGTAGAGTATTACAACTTGCTCGAAACGTTGTGTTATTTCCAATCTGTTTATCAATAACATGTTAAACACGACGCCCGAACTATTCAACTTCATTCGTACCACATTTGGTACGGATATCTTACAAAAGTACTAGGTTAACAAACTAAGTTTACACAGAAACCGATAAATTTACACAGGGAACGCTGGAAAAGATGCACTAGACGACTTGATTTAAACGGAATCTGTAGATGGTCACTGAAACTACACCTTGAAGATTAGGTTGGGAGTTGAAAGATAAGTGCATAATTGTTTTCATTCCCCCCCCCTCCGGCAATTGTAAAATTTTGCTTTCTGCACCTTTGAAATTGACATACAGAACATGCATAAGTGAAAGATGTTTCAAGGCAGCCTATGTGGGCGAATGAGGTGAATCCGAAAATGTTAGGTTTTAATCGAGGCATGTGCATAATTGTCAGTAACCGTAAGGAAACGCGGTGTTTTCTTCTGCTCTTCAACACCTTTCCTTGTAATACACCAAGTTTAAGGAAATTTCCAGTATCTCGTGAACTTAGGTGTATATTCAGATTCTGCAAACTTTAAAAATCTATCACGAGAATTTCATCTCCAAAGACACCACAGACAGAAGTTAGAAATATGTGATAGCAATCGGAATTGTACTTAGGTCAAACCTGGAGCTAGCTTCTACGCAATAGCGATAAAACAGCGGGTGGACCAACGGAATCATAGTGTAATCTACATTATATATAACGTGCTTACCTATGCAATTAGACAGCAATAGCAAAATGTTTATTCAGGAATTATAATCAATACAAGCAGACCACTTTTATTATGTGAAACTTCCGCTACGTGAACTGAGAAACACTTTACAATTGACGCTGTAGAACTCACAGTTCATTCAGCGATTCAGCAATTGATACACGGGCTCGAGGCAGTGGCTCAAGGTTCCCGGATCCAGTCGGTTTTCCTTGCTCAATGTCAGCGGGCGTCTGTTGATGTGAAAGGCGATCCGTGAAAACAGGGCGTAGCACCGCTCTTGGGGATTACAGTGAATACCAAGAACCATGTGAGATTACTCGTATAATGCAATTTTAGGTAAGTGAGAATCAAGTGAAGCTTTAAAACGATCCCTAGAAGCGCTGCTGACGACCTCAGAAGGGAGGCTGTTCCAATAATTAGTAACCCTCTAAGAAAAGAACTGCTGCCTAAGAAACTTTGTCTGAACCTTCATTTGAAACAATTACCATCATTTTGCATTGGACTGGCAGCGAGAATAGGCAGGAGTTTCTACACACCTTCTCTGTCTTCTCTCGTTTGGTGGATTTTCAGTTGGCGAAGTGATTGCACGATGAAATTTTTAAACACGCATATTCGCCGACCTGCCAACACCCAGCGTTTGCCACCTTACACCGCATGTGGGCTAATCCGACGTCATCCAAACCTACTCTCCGGCACTATCAGCACTTCGTTTGCTGTAACCTATTCCACTTAGCGGATCTCGAATTGTCAGCTCTACTTGTCGTCCTAATTTTATCGATACACTTTCCTTTTCGTTCACATTCACACCCACTCGTTACTGTCACAGCCGTTTTTGATGGTGTGGTTTTGATCACTTCTATCATTTCGCCGATTAGGTCACTACAACCCCGAAGGCAACTGTACAGTGGACATTTACATCAGGTATGAACTCGCGAGCTTTGGATGGGCGCTATCAACAAGCATTGCATAGATTCGTTCACAATGCTGCCCTGAGCTAGGCGTTAAGAATTGTGTTCAGACTAGCTGGCTGAAATTTTCCATGTGAACGCACATATAACCAGACAAACTTAACTGAATGCGATAACGCGCGTGGCTGAATTAGTGCGTCTGAATGTGTCGGCAGTTGGACGAATATTCGGTGCTTAGAATTAAATCGGCTTACATCAGCCGTAATTATCATCACACGTGAAAGTCTTATAAACAAAACAGCATAGTAATATTCTTGAGGTTTGATAAAATACAATCAGTCAGAAGCTAGCAGGTGGATGAGAATATCCAGCACGTGCAACCAAAGATCTGTTACGTTGGTGAAGATTGATGATATCATGTTTTGAGTTCAGTGGTTTTGTTGATTAACGTGGCAAGCCAGCTACGAATAACTCAAAGAGTAGACAAGGAGTATATTCGCGACACGCGAAGTCGACAAGAGAGCGAGCGAATAGCAAGATGAAACGTTAGTACAGTGGAACCGCACGTTCGAATGCGCTGGCGATTTGCCGGTAACCACACTCGTTCAAACGAACATTTGAGCGCATACAAAATGTGGGGAGGAGAAAGAATACAAATTCCAACTGTAACTTTAACGCAGTTAGCAAAAAAACAAATAGGGTCGCTACATTCGATCGCAAACAAAAGTTGATGAGGAAAAATGTACAAGTGATAATCGTAGCCTTACCACAATTAGCAGTAAACAAATAGGGTCGCTACAGAGCTTTCCCGCTAGAAGACAACCAGAGTGTTGATTTCGATTATGTAGAAGTTTCTGGTTAACTGAAACCGTTGATTCGAGCGTAAATGGTCCAATTCACTCCTTCCACGCAGCTCGCGTCCACGTCCGGTGAAAGGAGGGGGAAAAACAATTGAAGGTGGTTGGAAGGGCACGGTCGGGCAGGTTAGCAGTTGTAGACAGCAGGGGAATTGAGTAAAGACATGTTGTGATCGGCCTAGTATGGCCGTAGCCCTGTTCAAGTCCATCGTAGACGATCCTCACAGGACTTCGGGCTTTCCAGCGTCTTCTATCAATGCGCGCAGTCAGCGTCCCATGCAGGCGATAGATGGTTAACCCTAGGTATCTAGAAAACGACAACCTCACCGGGCTCCTGATCCCATCGCGTCCGATGGGA
The DNA here is from genome assembly GCA_008508345.1 of Paragonimus westermani. Taxonomy (NCBI): domain Eukaryota; kingdom Metazoa; phylum Platyhelminthes; class Trematoda; order Plagiorchiida; family Troglotrematidae; genus Paragonimus; species Paragonimus westermani. Next base: position 353,628 of record QNGE01000072.1, on the reverse strand, counting down.
TAGGGCTTCCTTTTTCTTTTCGAACGAAAATGTCTCATCGACAGAGTCCGCTATAGGTCAAGCTATCGAAAATCAACTTGGTAAGGAATTGAGACAACAAAAATTAAATACGGCGGATGTCCACGTAATCTGCGAATCGCGCTGGCCTCCGCAAATCCCTACCGCGTCTGCTCTGGGGCTTGGATCCGTCAAGGCAGGCGGAGTCACAACTAAAACCAAATCTGTACAAACGCTGAATAATGTACCGACCGAGGAGAGCGTTGCTGCTCGCGAATCAGTTTCCTTGTTGGGTACCTCTATAAACGCTTCAGTCGATCGATAGAAATCACCTCGCGTTGACCATTGCGCTCCAACACGAAAGTCTTTGCATAGCGTGCGAGTTCACGGAACGGTCCGGTATATGGCGTGTCCAAAGGTGGTCGACGAATAACCGCACGATCCAAAACATGAGAACAACTTGACAGACTAGGATGTACGTACGTTGGCGTCGTCTGTTCTCTCGGTGGAGGTGGTCGGAGTCGTCTCATGTGTTCGGCTAACCACTCGCAGTAATTTGCGAAGTTGATGGATGCCGTTGCGCTTGGGGCAACCAACTTCCCAGGTATACGTAAGGAGCACCCATAGACTAACTGGGCGGGGGTGGTATGCAGGTCTGCCTCCAGCGTGTTACGGATGCCTAACAAGACTAGGTACAAAACCTCATGCCATGAAGAGTTGTTGTTGGCGGATAGTGAACTTTTCAAGTGCCGATGGAAACGCTCAACCAACCCGTTGGCTGCTGGGTGTTAAGCTGTTGTGCGAATTCTACTACAACCTAGTGCGTTGAGAAGTGATGTGAAGGCCAAGTTAAAATGTGACCCGAGATCGGTGGTCACAACAGCAGGGCAACCAAACTGAGCAACCCAATGGTCCAAGAACGCGCATGCGATGGTTTTTAAAGAACAATTCGGAATTGGTATAGCCTCTGGCCAACCTGTAAACCAGTGTAAGCATTTCAAGATGCACGTATACCCAATCGAGTTTGGCAAAGTCCGACCAGGTCTACATGCACATGGTAGAAGCGTTCGTTGGGGACTGCAAAACCTCCTACTGAGGTACGCGTGTGACAATGAATCTTAGACCGCTGGCAGCGTATGCACACTTTGGTACATATGCGGACGTCACGACGGAAATTGCGCCAGACAAGGTGCTGTGTGGCCATTTTGACTGTTGTGCAACGCATCGAAAATTCGGTGGCGCAAGGCCAATGGAATAACCGCACGAGGGATGCCTTGTAAAGCGTCACAAGTAATCATCTCACCGGAGGATTTCATGGGAACTCTTTATAATTTAATGGAACCGAACCGGCTAAGGGATAGAACGGTGGTAAAAAAAATTTACTAAACCATACAAACGGCGAAGTTGTGTAAACGATGTGGGCTCCGGGTAGTCCAGTATTGCCTGCACTTTGTCGAGGAGAGGTTCGATTCCACTCGTGGATATACTGTGACCTGGTAAGCCACCCCGAACAAGCATTTAGCTAGGTGTATGGTCACCCAAGTGCACGCAATGTTCCTCCTGCGGTGAGCTAGCCACCAAGATATCGTCTAAGTACGGATAAACACCGTCCAGTCCACGACACACGTCGTGAACAGAACGATGGAAAGTCTGACCGGCGTTGCCCAGACCAAACGGCATGCGGAAGAATTCGAAAAGTCCGAGCGGCGTTATGACTGCTGTCTTTGGGACGTTCTTGGAGGGCTACGGGAATCTGGTTATAATCGCTCACTTGGTCAAATTTTGTGAATATCTGTTTCCCCGACAGGTTTGCTGTCAAGTCCTGAATGTGAGGAATTGGGTACCTATCGTTGTTCAACCCTGGATAGTCGCCGCATGGGCGCCAGTCGTTATCAATCCTTTTAGGCTCCATGTGCAAAGGCGAAGCCCATGGACTATTGGACGGATGGATAATACCGAGTTGGGGCATATGCTCAAATTCGGCTCGGGTAATTTTGAGCTTATCACGAACTAAGCGGCGTGGACGACTTCGAACTGGCGGCCCTTGTGTGACAATGTGATGCGCGACGTCGGTCGACACGGCCGGTAGTTCATTCGAAGGACGGATCAATTGAGGGAATTCGGATAAAAGTTTCTGTGGGGCTCGCAAACTACGGGGTTGGCTAGCAATGGGCTAATCACAGCCGTGTGCGACGGCTCGCCCCGAACCTTTAGTTTTGTAGAGGTATTGATGAGGCGTGACCGACGTGAGTCGACCAGTAAACCGAAATGTCGGAGGAAGTTGTAGTTAGATCGCCTTCGACGCCCCCAGATTCTTAACTCCGCGTGATGTGAAAGTTGCCTTGCCAGTACCACCGCACCGGTTCACATTACCTTGTAAATGTGAATTCACTAGAAACCAGGAGCATCAGAGTTAGTGTGCCGGCATAGGTATCGCAGTTTTACTCCTAGCTGCATTATGAATCCGCGCCATCTCTACTGCTGTAGGTTACATTCAATGGGATAACAGTGTTGCGTTGTCACTGTTAGAAACGCCGCTTAACCAGTCTAACGTTTGTTTGAATTCTGGAGTTCGACTGGAATTCTCCGTCGACATACGCTTCCTCTTTGGCGGCTGCTGTGCGGTTGTGTTCAAGGTGCTCCAGCGTCCAACACCCTAGCACCTCTTAATTGTTACGTTGAAGTCTGTTGTGAGCGGTGCGCAAATCAATAAATAAAGTTCGTTTGCAGATTCATCTTCTTCTCCCTGTGACTCCCGACTCACGGTAACGTAAGGGTGGGGAAACTCGGGGCGTGCGAATTCAGGAACTAGCATTACAATTTGGTGAGCCCGACGTGACTGTGCACAGTGGGTTGAAATTACATTCGATCTTGAAAACATTTGGACAGGCGGAAATGCTACGTATCAGCCTACTACTAGAATGAGGTTGCTCAAGTGTCAATGATCAGACAACCATTTGACGAGCATTACGAGATGAAAGCATTTTGTTTATTTTCATCAGTCGGTTACATAAAACATTTCGTTATATATATACTATCTGAAAATTATGAGGCCATCAAGCAACTGAGACAAATGCAGAACGTGGTGTTTCTGAAACCAGACAGAGGCGCCGGCATCGTAATCTTGAATGAAGATGATTATGTGATGAAAATGCGTACCGTCCTGGCTGATGACAGGGAGTTCAAAGCTGACAGCACGCCAGATAATAACATTTCACTGGAAAAATAAATATCGAGGAAGCTGCAGATTTTCTTACTGCATGGATATATAAGTGAGCGGGAGTATGAACGGTTGAAACCGATTGGGATTCGTACACCACATATGAGAGGAAACCCCAACTTGCACAAGGCCGGTGTCCCCCTGAGACCTATTCTTGCCATGGATGATTCACTTTACCACAAACTTGCTCGATGGCTAGTTCAGCTCCCAGACCCCATCAGCAAAACCCTCAGCCCCCCTTCTTTGAAGGGTTCTTTTGAACTGTGTGATAGTTGGATAAGATCTCTGTGAGTTCTGCAAAAAAATGTGCTTCGCTGATTTTGAATCACTATTCTCAAACGTTCCGTTACGTGAAACAGTTGGTTACCTATGTAATTTTATTTTGATTCATAATATTTCCTTGTCCATTCCTGCCGATTACCTCCAAGAATTGATTCTTATTTATACGTAAAACTTTCGGTTTCAGTCTAACGGATGTACTTATAAGCAAGTTGACGGTATGGCAATAGGTGGCCCGTTGAGTCCAGCATTGACTGATATTTTTCTTGGAATGGTCGAAGGTGAAGTCTTGGATTGTATTGATCGTTCTTTGCTTTATAAACGTTATGTCGACGATATCATGATATTCGCCGATTTTGATCATCTTATGACCCTTTTACATCAGTTTAACTCTGCCCATCGAAATCTCCGTGTTACCTATGAACAGGAGTTAGATAACTCACCACCGTTCCTAGACGTCCTTATTTCTAGGCGCTTAGACGGTACACTCAGTAGGTTCGTTTATTGAAAAGCCACATGGATTGGGCAATACCTACAATTCTCTTAAATTACGCCGGTGGCTAACAAACCTAGTTTGGTACGAACTATTTTTCACCGAGCAGGGAAACTGTGCACGGCAGACAGCCTACAGTCTGAGGAGGAGCTCTTGAAGGATGTCCTGTTTGCGAATAGATATCCTGCCAAATTTATTGAAATTTATTGCAAGGAACAAGTGACTACCTTCCAACCACAGAGAGTGAAAAAAAGCGGGTTTTTATTAACATTCCTCACACGGGTGACAACAAAATTACCGATGTAAGTCAAAGGTTGAAATCTGTCATTGATCTCACATATCCCGCGGCGGAATTGCGCTTGTTATTCTCCACCCGTAGGATGAACCTCCACTGCCGTGATCGTTCTTCTTTGGAAAACTCTTCCTCTGACGTTATCTACCAGTTCACCTGAAGTTGCTGTGATTCATACATCGGCAGAACGGACCGAAATTTACGACAGAGGGAGGCGGAGCACATCCCCAAGTGGCTAGTGCAAACAATGTTTCAAGGCGGATCAGCAGACCAACACTCGAACAGAAATCCGGCGTTTTCGATGGCGAAACACCTAAGCGCAACAGGTCATGTGGTTGACCCCGACACTTTGTTCACGGTCCTACTGCGCGATCGCGACCCTAGATTGTTGGCGTTCCCCGAGGCAATGTTGATCAAGCGTCGGGCACCGGCAAAGGTACTGACGCAATCAATTTCGTTGCCGTGGCAGTGAAACCTGATTGCAACTAAGTGAATGTTTTATGTAACCGACTGATGAGAATAAACGAAATACATGCATCTCGCAATGTATATCTTCTTGCTGTTCTGATGAACTGGATAAAGGGAACTCAGTGTTTCAAATCATTTGATGATAAACAACGTGGTAAATTTCATCTTCTTCATGTGATTTCAGATGTTACTTATTCGAATCTCACATTGTCCATTGACCATAACGACAACTTTATTCACCAGATCGACAGCAGTGCACTAATGACCGATAAGACAGAAAACCATTCAAGTCCTCTCACTCTTCCCACATCTGTCATACCTGGTTCCATTAAACCGGGATTTTTGACAGGTTTACAGTGCAAAAAGGTTAGCATTAATGCAGCAATTTAGATTCCTGCTGCCACTCGTCTAGTTTTGAAACCGATCAAAATCCGATCAGTTGGGTTGAATGTTGTCAGGATGTACTTTAGAATGAGCATATGCATGTCGACATTATAATCAGCCATTCATTTATTTCGTAGTGTAAAGGCTGAACAATGAAGAAGCATCACCATGCCATCAACGGCTGACTCGTCTCTTTTTGAAGTCAGATTGATACACTGGATTCACGGATTTGACAGTTTTCTCTATGCAGTCAGTATCCTTCCCTGTTATGTTGTTGAATTCCGTCTAATGTAAGTCGCAAAATTGAACTCTGCGTTACAAAGACACTTCGTCAAACCTAATATTTTCACCACTTTCATTTCTAGTTCGAATGACAGCTTAGAATAGACCAGCACTGTGAAGGGAGGCCCGACCGGTGTAGCAATCTTACCGAATAAATAAAGCGGTCGTTTCTTCAACCCTCAATAATGTCCATTCCCTCACTTCCTCCAGCGGAACCATTTATGCTAAGCGAGCTAACATTTGCCTGTCTAAATTATTTCCGCCAATACCTTATGGAATTCAACTCACCACTGGAAGAACAAAGTCATCCAACCAGTTATCGATAACTGTGGTTGGGTGAAAAGCTTGTGGAGACAATTTTCTTGCAAACCAGAGTTATTCGAACGTACATATTTTTTTGCTTCATGGTTCGCCTATTGCCCACGTGTCACTGTTCATAGATCACCTAGCTGACTGTATCGTAATTTCGTGGGCGAATTTCCGGTAGCTGCATTCGCCGATTCTGATGCATCTATCACCCTCATGAATGTGTCGTTTTCGACAACCTTATTTTGGTAGCAGTTATCGATGGCTTTACCCAACTCACATTTTCCGCAAACAGAGATTTTGTCATTTCCTATTTAGAACGTTTGTTACCTGGTGGCAATTTCCGTTACTGAAGTCAGCACTATTTGAGCACTGATCACATTAGGAGCGAAAGAATTTTGTTGAGCCAGCTTTGCTGGTGGCATTTTCTTTAAGTATACAATGTATTCCTTTGTATGCACAAGCTGAATAATAATAATAATGATAATAGAACCCTTCAATCCATATTTCTGTCCGTAAACAACCACCTCCCTTCAAATGACTCACCGAACAACACAGAAAGCGACAGGTACGGATCAATAACCTTACTCACGTTCTACCTTTATCGCCGCGAATACCGTTACCCAGATTGGAGTAGGCTTACTCACAGAGTTTCGTCAGATAATACCCGCACTTTTGGAGTATGCATCGAGTTTACTAACGATCACGTCATAAAACATACGTACCTACTTATATTCACATGCAATAGCTTCTGCCAGTAGACAGTTGGTCAAGGGAAATAGAGCAGGCCTCAATTGTTCAAAGGTAACATGAACATTCTCCAAGTGGGTGGATGACATACAAACAAGTTATGTTTCATTGATGCCGCTTCCGTAAGACCCAAAACAAACTCAAGGATATACCAAGTGTTTGATGGCACGTCAAAACGGTGAGCGGACAACTTATACCCATGTCGCATCGGTTGCTCCCTGATCAGGATAAGAAACTGAAGAGGTGGGAAACTGTTTCTATGGAGGGTCATGCGCTTTTGGGTATAGAGTTTATGTGGACTAATTACATTGCTACAGGTTCCATCGTGTGGTTTTATGATCAGCAAGGATTGGGGCCTACTTTACTTACATGAGGATTGGTTGTCAGAACATCTGTCATGTGATACTTACTGCCCGAATCGGAACTGGATTCAGAATGTCAGTTCGATGTGCGTTTGAAACTGTCAGCGCCCAAAGTAGGGATCATGCAAAAGTGGGAAGGATAGATTAGCGCAACTGTTAACGACGTCAATGACCATTGCATGGGCTCGGAGTTCTAGACCGCACGCACTAGGATCCAGCCTGAGTTGCTTAAAATACTGCAAGCGTCTGTTGATGAAGAAGACAACATCTGAAAAGAGATGTAACACTGGTTTGAAACATTAAAATGGTCAGTGTGTCATTTTTAAATCCGGCATGCACAAGCAAGTACCTCATATACACCCGTAAAATAACTGAAATGTTTCCTTTTCTGTAGAGGAGAGGATCGGTTTGATCATCCAAAGGGCAACGAACACCTTTTTTGGTGATGTCCCGATGGCTGATTATACGAAATACATAGATCGCCCTTCCTGTCCATGTCAAGCTGTGGTGCCAACTGTGCTCAGCTCAGTGCAAGTTACGAGTTCCGTCTGAGTCCCGCCCGAATGACATGTGTGCAAGCTGACAGCTTTTGGAAGAGGCTACGTCCATCTGATCAGCACTCAATCTCAAAAGGACCAGTCTGTAACGCACTAGAAGGACTGGCATTCCCGAACTTTGAATCACCAGTTTAGATTACAGTTTCGCAGGGATTATTGTCATGAGGGCTGCTGCTACGAATAAGATATAATTGAGGACCGTAAGCCGATCTTCGACTAACTGCGGAAAAAAGGAGGAACAGACAAGGTCTGAAGCAGTTTTAATTCTATGGTTCTCAATTCAGCGGAGTATTTAAGTGAAAAAGTTTTCCATCGGTGCCCAGAACTTCCACTCTGTGACTAACAGGACTGTGCGGTACAAGATCAAGCTGTCAATTGAACCAGACATGTTGGTCAAGACCGTTCGAAAGAAAAGCATGTTCAATGAAAATAAAAATGTCTAAGAATGATGGGTTTCGACGCAAGATTTATTGACTTGCACGGGACACTAATAAGGTTGACCAATCGGTAAGTGTCATGGAAATATGGATAATCTACTTTAAAGATGAGCGTGGAAGTGAGTTACCTTCATGTTACATTCGCCAGGATACAAACAGGTGGAAAATCATGAAGAAGAGCGTGACGAAGTAGTTCCGGTAATGGGACTTAATGAAACGACGAAGACCGAGCTTCACACGCATTCGTGGAATGTGGCAGGCGCTTACTCACCGGTTGTGCGTATATGCGTGTCTTTGTGGGAAGCTTTGCCTTATTGTGTTGGGTCACGCTGGACGAATTTTGAACCACCTAGGCTTTCTGAGTCAATAAGGGCTACTGGCTATTCTGCTGTAACATGCAGGCCAGCTGACTCTACTCTGGATGCCTGTGACTTCGCGGACCAACCTTCGGGCAACGTGGACGCACCAGGGGACAACGCTCTTCCGAAGTAGGGGTTCGAACAACAGTTCTGAAAAGAGAAACAATACGAACAAACATGAGCCGAAGGCCCAGTAAGCCATGCACACGACTTACACAAACGAAAGCTAAAACGGCACCGACAACACAGCAGCACGCCCCATTACACAACCCAAATTCAATCCGTGCGCGCTCGCTGGTTTTGGTTGCGCGTTACACTGCAGAAGATTGAAAAATCCGGCCTCCGGATCAATAGTTCAAAGTCCCAACTGACGAAACAAACGGTAGTACTTCTCGGTCACAAGGTCGGTCAGGGGAAGGTCCAGCCACTGCCCGAGAAACTGCTGAGAATCGAGGCTATTCCGGTGCCAACTTCGAAGAGGACGCTGCGACAGTTTCTCGCTCGCGTTGGGTTTTACAGCCGCTTCATCAATAACTTCCATGACCTCGCGAGTCCTTCATACGAAATTCTGAGGAAGGATTGCCAACTTCATTGGTCATAGAAGGCCAACCAAGCGTTCGTCGAGATACAGCGCTTGATGAAAGAAGGACAGCTGACCCTGAAATTGCCAGTGACTGGACACAGCTTCATTGTTGCAACGGATGCGAGTGATGTAGGAATTGGAGCGGTACTGAAGCAGGAGGACGGTGTTGTGAAATACGTCAGTCGAGTACAGAGTCCTGTTAAACGAAACTATTCAACGACAGAGAAGGAGTGTTTGGCAATCGTGTGGGCCTTGGAAAAATGAAGGCCGTACTTGCTCGGCCGACGTTTCCATGTGGAGACTGACCACAAACCGCTGGAGTGGATTGAATCGACGAAGGACTTCCGAGGAAGGATGGCTCGTTGGGCGTTACGACTACAGGAGTACGACTTCACAATTCGCCATGTAGCCGGAAAAGAGAACTGTGTGCCCGATTCGCATTCCCGAATGCAACATCCGGATGAGGTCCACAAGGACGTGACCGGAGTTAACAGTATCGATCTGTAAAGAAACCCCGGAAAGTTACAAGCAGCACAGAGGATGGATACAGCGATCCGGGTGGTGATTGACCGACTTTTGTCGGAAGGACAACCGCCAGAAGAAGAATTGAATCCAAAATTGAAAGCTTTCAGAATGCACTGGTCTGATTTGCGGCTGAATAGTGCCGGAATTTTGATGCGTCAATTGCGGTAGGGAATAAACGTCCCGGTCATACCGGCGGAGTTGAGGGCGATAATTGTGAATTGTGTTTGACTACCGGACCATCGATTCGAACACCGTATTCTGCCAGACCATCAACTTTCAGAGTAAACCCACCGACCGTTCAGACCACCATCGCATACGGTCGCACAATCTTTCCTGGTCTCGGCCCAATCAACGAAATCGCGGCCCAAGTGTCGATCAAACAGTACTCCAAGCTACCATTGACTTCGAACCTAGCCTGAACCGTTGTCTTGTCAACTGCCCCTATTACCGGATCCCCATTCCCAAACAAAGAACAACCGACGAAACGTTTATTAGGTTACGACCTTTTCTTGGCGAGTGGGCAAAATCTTCTCCAGTGTCCACGTCTTCCGCATCCATAACAGATGTCGCCACGGTTCTCCTCTTTTTTCACCTTCGGAGCCGCCGCTTCCTGAGTCAACTTTTCCACCGCGCTTCGAAGTTCATTCGGGTCACTCGGTTCGCTTCCCTCCACTTCGGTGACTGTCGCGGCATTTTCTGCAAGCAGTTGTCGAGCTGCATCGGCCAACTGTTCCTCCGTCAAGGGCTGTGTGATGAGAGCAAATCTGAGCTGATCCCGAACTGTTCGTGGCACTCCATCCAAGAACTGTGCCGTCAGCAGGCGTTGTTCTGACTCTTGGTCCAAATGTGGTAGGTCTCTCGACAATGCTGCCGGCAGGGACATGGCGTAAACGAGAGCGTCGCCTCCCGGTCCAAGCCGGGCGCCCTTGAACCGCCTCCTTGCCTCCTGGCAGTCGGCGGGGCTGTCGAACCCTGCGATCAGCACCTCCTTTGCGGCGGCCCACTCCAGCTTCGCGAAGCCCCTTCGCGCCGCATCCAGCACCGCCTTCGCCCTGCCCTCGAGCAGCATCCACAGGGCCTCCAGCTTCGCCCGGTCCGCCTTCACTCTGACCGCTTCCGCCACGTCCTCGAAGTCCTCCAGGAAACTCCGAACATCCCCACCCTCAAACGGCTGTGGTCACGGGATCTTCATCCTTGTATCCTGGTCACGGCACCGTTGTTGTGCATCCAGAAGGTGGAAGACACAAAGGTGCCCAATGTGAGATAAATGGCGCAGTGGTTAACACGGTTGCCTCATGATTGGAATGGCCGGAGTTCAAATCTCGGCCGCGGCACTACTGATGAGCTCTAATGAGAGCGAAACTCGAGTCTAGTGCTTCTTTTCGAAAGAGGCTGGCTGGAAAGTCTATCTGAATGCGAAGGCTGCGATCAAATCTGAGTGATGGTCAACTTGAAAAGTTTGGTTTATTGGGGAATCCAATACACTACTCAAGTCTCTCAACGGGATGGGAACAAAAACACTCATTTGCACACCGCACTCTCCTGAGGACGCTCCGGTCGCTTTGGACAGCATGTCTCAGTTCCGTCGTGTGGCGAAAGCCGTTCCATGTCATTCTGCCTTCCAACGATTCTTCCCACATTACTCCCGTTTTTAACCCGCGATCATTTCGATCCATTTGGCTACTGAATAGTGGTGTGAGTAGCATGGTGCGACCGTCTATCCTCAATACATTACTTTATCAAAGAATGGTCACGACAGGTAGCAATTCATGTCTAGTTCTGCTCTTCATCTGCATACCTCAAGGTACACGGAAGACTTGATAATGTAGGATTCATGTCTTTTGTTTCGATGAAAATGTGCTTATCAGGTATATCAGCAAATGCCCATTGCTCGTCTAATGGTAGAATAATAGCTGTATCATCTGGATCAGTCGATATTTTGAAATCGCCAAGAGATTATCAGTGACACGTCGTATACAACCGTTCACTGATGAAATTATGTTCGACATTGTTTGTAAGGTTTGAAGTCTAACACACCTGAACAAAGCGTTGTGTAATTAACTCTGTGCAATTTTTCACATCTTGTAGCTGGTCACTTTTGTAACAAATCATCATTATAGACTTATTTCATTGAGAATATATATATATATACTTGGTTCACACATTTTGTACAATAACATGCAACAAGTATTTTCTGCGGTTTGCCATGCCAACATCTGAAACAAGCAAGTTGGACGTTCTAGCTTCGATTGCCCGTTACACTCGTGTAATAACTCTATGTAAATTGAAGACACTATCAGACAGATTTCTTCTAAAGTGGGAGTTCCAGCGATAGCCCTCTAAAAGGGGACAATACTAACGAGCACAAGCTAGAAACCCAGTAAGATGTGCACGTAACTTACACAATCGAAGACCAGAATGGCGTCAGTAGGGCGGCACGCTGCGTCACAACAGCAAACTTTGAAATCAACAGGTTACGATACTAGCTGGTTAAAACGGAGCAACATAATTCAATGGCACAGATTTCGACGACTTTAATTACCGCACTGGGAATCGGGAAAAGAAAGCCAAATATGTGTTTATTTATTTTCTTATCCACGATAACTCAATACTTCATGGTACATGGTTAGGAGCTGTGATTGTTTTCTGAGAAACAGCGATGATCGAGGATTGCGGTAGCACTACAGACGATGCTGACATAATTTATTGAAGACAGGAGAAAAGTGGACGAACTTGTGGATAAACATATATATATATATATAGAAAGAGAGAAATTGAAAAAAGGGCACACACGGAGTAGTGAACGATTTCTTGTGAAGTTTCAAATGTGTCGGAACGAGACTGTTCTCCGCTCACCGTGTCCAACTGTCGGTCTGTCTTCGCTCGTTTATGGTTTGAGTGTCAACGATGTCGACGTAGTTGTTGTCGCTGTCTACGTGTCGACTGAATGAATTCCGCGATAAGAAAGATTCCAGCACAGGTCGTTCTACTTTCATTTTTGCCAGTGCGACCACCTCCGTATGATCTATGTGGTCCTCGTGATCTGTTTGTGCAGTGGGGCCACAGTTGTGATCTAGGGTCGGCTCACCGCTCTAATTTGTGTTCGTGCACGCGTGTGCGCAGTTCGCTTACATCCGCCCACACTGTTGATCAGAACCGAGGCATTGAATCATCATCATCATCATCATCATCATCATCATCATCATCATCATCATCATCATCATCATCATCATCATCATCATCATCATCATCATCAAAACAGTCATGAGCCTGACCAAAATGTACTGTGTTTCGGGCCGCCGCTGAATCGCGTAGGCCATAACAAACTGTTCTTGTGGTTTTACATAATCCTTAGCGTTCACCAGAGCTGAACGGAATGTTGGGTTTGGCTTATGTGATATTTGGATGCCCAGTGATTGGATTATCCTTTGTACTGCTTCAAATGTACCGTGAATATAGGGCAGTCATTCGCGTTTTCGGTTTTCTAAGTTAAGTTCTTTTGGACCCTCTGATAGGTGTCTTTATGAAACTATTGGGTAACCATTGGAAGTGAACAGTTTGAACAGGTGTTTTCGTTCTTGTCTTCTGAGCGCTTGTCTGCATGTCAAAATAATTTTCGCAAGCAGCTCTTAAGTTGACAGGCTGAATCATTGCTATCGAATCTGAGAGTGACATTAGTTGTCGTCGGCTTACGAGAGACGGTGGTTTCAAGCTTGTTATCAGGTCCTCTTATGATCGACACATCGATCGTTTTACGAAAGTTACGAACAAAGAACCCTGCCACCTGAATCAGGGCTTAGTAGAGTACGGAATCCAGCCAAGTTGACAATTTATAATTTTTATCAAAAGGCACTGCAGTGATAAGTTGCTGAGATGTCATACTTCACTGGTAATTTCTACAACTTAAAAGGAACTCTTTGACAAACACAGTATCTGGTTTGACGCCTCAACTGCCGTGCCCATGTTGTATTTTTAAGCAGGTCCACTGGCAAATTTTGGAAGCCGTCGACTGGAGGACACCTGTCTGTCCAATCTAATTTCAAGGAGCTGAAGTCACGTGAAGTAACTAAGTAGAAATTTAGCTGAAATCTGACTATTTCAGCTAAGGAAGGAATTGATTGAGCCTCATTTAATGAAAAGGTAATTAGATCAGCGGATCAGCTCAGGAAAAAGCACGTTCCAATCACGAAGCTACTGTTGAGATCAATCATTCGATAAAGTTCACAAGGATGGAATAAAGCAAAGAATGCCCACGTAAAAAGAGGTATCCACAGTACAAAACCGCAAAGATTTTTTTCTAAAGAGAGCAAAGCCATAAATATCTACGGTAATGTCTCAAACTAATGACCCAATTATGTTTTTATGTACATGAAAATGCATGAGTGCAACGGTCGAAACGTTTTGGAGCGACACAATTCAATGGTAAACATGAAATTTGAAATGAGGTTTATTTGAGGATTCCACAATACTACTCGAATAATCAGTCAAAGGTTCACAATAGAAAGTTACGAACCGCGACAATGAGGGACTGTATGTATATTGGCATGTGAATTTACTGCGCAAATGGATTTCTCAAAATTAATCAAGCATTACAAAAGTCTTCGATGGAAAATTATTTCACCAGTGTTCTTAGAAAGTCAAACGGCAATGTAAAGATACGTCTAATGTGAAGCCTGTCAAAAACTCAAGGGAGTTACTCGATGACGTTGTGGGCTGTAAAATACGGTCCCCCTTTAAGTCTTCTAAGGTGAATCCACAAAAGTGACGGGTATTATATAGCTGTAAGTTAAGCTCAGAAATTGAAGTATCTGAAGCATTTCGGTGTAAATCTCTTGAGAAATCTTGTAGTTGCGCAATACATCAAAATTCTTATCTAATTATTCACGTCCTCCAGTTCGCCCGGTTCCCCTTTTGTTGAACCCAATAATCCTTCTAATACATCTCTCCTTTCGAATAAAAAAATATGCGTGTTGTGCACCAGAAGCCCTCTTGAAGATAAAGTAGTTCTGAAAGCCACTCACACTTGACCCACCGGATCGAGTGATGTCAAAAATGCCGCATGTTAATGCTGTTCTTTATAGATTGAACTCTTCACTTTCAGTATCCTTGAGGCTCCAAACATCATCGACGGATCGCCCCAGACTCAGTAGTTATAGAAGAACCGCATGAAAAGTGTCGCGAATTATATTGCTTTGTCAATTGAGTTTCTTCCGCTTCATGCTTATCTTGACGCCAAATTTCATTTACATCACGGTTGTACCATGCAGATTGGACAGCCTGTTGTTTCCGTCGAAATACTTTCGTTAAATAAAAACCGTATTCATCATTATCCCATACACTACTGCCTGTCACGCTTCCTGTGACTACCGTCTTGTTTGCATAATCTGAGTGCGCGTAATTCATGGGACCCGAATAAGAAGGCGCACACAGAGTTACCAGTACTCGACGACGTTTTAATTACCCCACAATTCTCATTACAATTCATAGTCATAAATTATCTGTGGCTGTTTAGTGAACGCTGGTCTCATTCTTTCCGCAGTTGACTCCAGGTTGCTGGTGACCCAAGGATTGCTCATTCAGAAAACCGATGGAGGCGGTATACGTCTCAACAAAACCTAAACTACAAACACCCACTTGCACGTAATAAGAATCCCGGGACGTCAAGGTTGCCAATGCCAAGTTCATTCATGGGAAACTCCACTTCTTGCCAGATGCACTTTTGTATATTTCCTAGGTCACCTTAATATCTCAGTGTATGTCTCCAACTGCCTACTCGCGAGTAATAAAGTGAGATCGTTCGTCTTCACCACGACAAATGAAGTTTTGTTGATCGACCAGTAAGGATCACCGATGTGGAAAAGCAACAGCCAAATCTTAACTTAAGCTTGTGCAACGAGCCTGCCCTAGACCTCATTCTCTAATTAGACAGCACGGTGTACTCATAAACACTGACTCTGAGATACAGTGCGGTGCAGTTCACATCTATTGCTTCGGTTTACTTAATACAACTTATGTTCAACCACATCGCCGTAATTTCTGTGCGTTTGTTCTAGTCAGCTTAATCTTGTTCAGGTTTACAAAATCAGTTTGAGTGCAAATTAAAATGTTATTCTTAACTGCAATTTCTACGAGTTGAATTCTCGATGGAGGTATCTGACATTCAATTGTTCAGCCCTCGCAGTGACCGTTGAGAATGAGACGAGAATGTGACATTTTCAGCAGTAGTTAGGCAGCAAAAAATGCACCGAATGAGATGGCCAACGCAAAAACCTCTCCTTAATTGAACAGTAATCATATTGGTTCACTTACCGCTTCTGGGATGTTATGGTCTACACCTTTGTTATTGCGGTCAGACGCAGGGCCACATGTTATATAAAATGTAGACACGGAGTACTGGAGCAGGTTTTTCTACACCAAGAACCAAGCGTCCAAATAACTGCCGTTAACGGCTCAAACATTAAGTCAGCCTGATGTTTGAAGTTTCCTGCTACCTTGAGTGCCGTAACATGGAACAGCCAAAGTTGTTGATGGAAGAACTTTTTTAAGATGTAACTATGGCAATATTTTCCGTCAACATTCTTACGGGGCATCACAGATCGCCGCTGAAACCATTTAATTCCGTTACTATGGTAGCCGGGTTGTTATTGCTGTGATGCAGTTACTGCCACAGAAACCTTGGTGGCTGGTGTCATTTCTGATGTCACATGCAGAAGCACTTCCGTGGAGTTCCAGGATGGGTCTTAACAAAAGGAGAATGATATTGCGAAGAAAAATTTAGTACAGTTGAGAACAAATACGGGCAATCATACTTCAATCCGGTTGCTGGCACGTTGTGTTCTATCCAATACCAGGTCGAGTCGGAGGTGGTTTGCGATATGTTGGCTTTTGGGATTATGTTACTCCTTCTAGTCTCCATGAGCAGTTCATGTTTTGTTGGAAAATGGCTGGAGAGCCCAGTTATGTGTTGCTCACCGAAAACTAGGCGCTGTCATACAAAAGGGCTCTTTTTCATTGCCTGCTAAACGACGACCAGTTTGATGCGCTTGTTGGGTTTGCACGGTTTGGCGCTCCCACTTCAGACTGCCAGAGATGGCAAACAATTAACGCAACTGTGCACTATCCGTTCCCTCTTAACTGCATCAATTTTGTACGTTGTCATTTGGGCCAACTTATGCATCTGCCAACTTCCAGCGCTTGATGCACACTGCTCCGCTTGTATGAAGACCGGATGAATGCCTGGTTTATCTAGACGACATCGTTGTGCATGGTTGTACTGCCGAAGAACATCTATTCAGTGTACAACTAATTACGAGTAAAACCTGATACCTACATTCAAGATTGTAAGTGAACAAGTGCACCTTTTTTCTGGCGCAAGATCAAACATCTGAGGCATATTTAATCTGCCACCAATGTACGTCTCGAGCTGATAAGAGTTACTGACCCTTATCTAAATCCGTCCATAATGCGTCTGTAGTTTTTCAACAGCCCTCATTCGTTAAATCATAGGGCATTTTGTTGAAGAGCAGCTTTTTAACTCACTCCTGAACAATAATCCTACTCTCGTTCGATCAACCGACCATCGAAGAGTCTCCGGCCACTTGCTCACACGTTTTAACTTTTCCGTATACGTCTGCCGACGCGGATTTTTTCATCTTAGATATTGACACTGGCATCACGGTCTCTCTTAGCATATGACAAAGGTTTTGGAATTTGACACCAACAGAATTATGACTCGTCGAGATCAGAACCACTGAAAGACGCGTAAAGAAGCGCCGACACTGATACAATTCGCCAAACTGTCTAGATATTACTCGGTTCGGTATCGGGTTCCCGTGCGCACAGATCATCAGACTCCTTTATGCCTAAGAAAATTCCGGGACCTGAAAGGCTAGACTACGCACTGGCAAGAATATTTCAGAGTCGTGATTTCAAGAGCCAAGAACGCTCAGGGAGAAAGCACGAATGTACACATAAGCTCAGGAGGGCCGCGAGAGGATCACGAGGAATGTCCACCATGTACACTCGACTTCGTAACAGCTATAACATTACAGACTCTTGAGACACAGTAGTGGATGCCAATGTAACTCAGAAACTCCGACCTACATCCAACCCACGAACGGCAGATACAAGGTCAAATTCCACCAATCAAACGGACGTCGAAGGAACTGGGTGAAAAACCCGTTTTCTGTGGAGACGTTTGCCATGGGTGACAATGCAAAAAGTGGCTTCCTATTTTCAATATGGGTCAGCTTACTCTAGGCGAATTACGGTAGGCATACCCGCTGCCTCAATGAACAACTTTGTCATTCTCATCAAAATAAACCCGAAGAGGCGACAGAACATTGGCTTTGGTGCTCGCATATGAGACGGAATTTGATGTTGTGTTGTCCATTGTGCACGGAATATGAGCAAGCTAGGAGCCAAAATCAGTCAACTGACACCACTTCAGCCTACGACAGGACTACAGAATGAGATAATTAAAGATGTTTTCGAACCCTTGCCAGAGACAGAGGAGTTATGGTTGACTGTTGTACTAAGTGGTCCCCTTCCCAGCTACAGACGCCCGGATAGAAGGTCCATTGACAATTGGTACGGAATATAAAGGCATGTGCGATACGGACAACGCGATTACGAATGTAGCCTATCGCGTCAGATAAACGACAGTACTTGGGTGGTTATCTGCCATGCATTTTAACCGTCCGAAGGACATAGCGACTGCAGCTGAAAGCCCCGTAAACATCGCCTACAGACAGGGTAAGCCTTGCAGTGGAAGCGACACAATTCAGACTGCCTGCCTTATAAGTCGTACTTTTTCTCTCCCATCCCCGGGTTCCGTGATGGTCATACATTTGGATCAAGCTGAGGAAACACAAGTGGAAAAAAGCAGTGGATGACTGCGAGATATCCGTTTCACTGACTTGCTTGCATGACAACACTTCACGTTGTCGTGCTCTCGTTAACACCTGCTATTTACTATGTTCTTCATAGGAATTTCTGTGATCAAATGACTGGTTATAAATATGGCCTTCAGCACGCCCGTTCTGCGACGAACTCTCACGACATCCTCCTTAACACGCAAATCTGGTGTCCTTTACACGGTGGATTATAGAATCGAGTAGGTGTCGTTCATTAGTGTGATTTTACAGAGGTTAATGCACTCTTACCTAATTCTGCATTCCAATTATTCCGTAAGGACGGCAGAAAATAGATTTTTAGCCATTTTTTCCTTCAGTTCTGTTTATTATGCGTGGTTAACCCGCTGGCAACAGAAGGTGACTTCACTCTGCGGATCTATACGTTCATTTCTACGCCCACAAATAAGTGACAAATGTTCAACCACTTTATGTAATCTATAATAGTCGGTGATCGGAAATTTATTCAAAAGTTGACCGAACAGTCCCACGGAAGAACCATTCCTGATTACTCCATTCTAACCCAAGGTTCTTACCGTGTGCTGAAGCGGTCGCAATCAATTGACTCAAATCAGCCCTGTGTTCAAAAAGAATTGTTCGTGATCTACCCTAATTCACCTACTGATTATTCATCCCTCCAGTTGTTGTTTTTATACAAAAACTATCCGTTATTGTAAATTCGGTATTGACAAGTCAGTACGAAATGCGTACGTCTACCAGTTTTCGTGTTCTAGCTGCTCTAATCTAATTGTGTCAACGAAACCAGCCGTTTCTAATTTCGAACAGATTTCATTAGGAAAAATGGGCCAATAACGTAGCTTTCATTAGATCTCCTTAGGTTGACTTTTGTACCCGTTTTAACCATTTACTTCCATGTAACTTCTGTGCCGATCATTAGTTTCAAGTTTCTCTTCACAGTTAACGCACCATGATTGAAAAACTGTCCCTGTTCAGGACTGTCATGCACGTTTGTTTTACAAAATGATTTTTGTTTCCGAGAGATGGGGTTTTCACACTCATACTAGCTTACCATCTGGCTAACCAGCACTGACCGGCTGGACAGTAAAAACCCCCATTTACTCATCTCTTGATCTTATTATTTTGAGTTCACAGTGGATAAGTGGTGGTTCAACGCAAGCCATTTGTGATGAGTGTTACGCGTAGGCGACTTTTGGTTTCGGTTAATGTGATGGGCTAATCTGAAAGGGATGTCCCGCCAACAATGGTCACAAAAGCCAAAATATCAAATTCCAGTTGCTACTGCCGTAGCAATGCTGTTAGCGATGGTTTTGACCAATCACACACGAATATTAACGTGATTTTAACTTTCCAACGTTCCACTTATGTCACGCACCCCAATATACAAACGAAATGTTACAACGATGAAGTGAAATTGCTTTTTCTGGTTTCACTGGGATGAACATCACTATGGAACAAATCCATAACGAACTTTGACGTACGGCAGTAAAACAGACTGGTGGAGATAGGATCTTTCAACGATTTGCTTGCGCAGTACGAGTGTGCGCCAAAGGTCGCTGAGAAAAGGTTCGATTGTGTGAGGACCATGTTGAAAATAACACCTTTGAGAATATTAAAAACAAGTTCAATTCTCGGTTAGAACAATAATCTATTTGTTCATCATATACACGTTACGACCGGGATCGAAGAATGCATTCACGAACGATAGAAATTGTCACGCGTCACATTGACTCCGGAGATGCACAGCTACCGATACCAAGCTGACAAGAAAATGGGAACAGAAAGAAACAAACGCGCTATATAGTCTTTGAAATCTGCGGACACTGACGCGGATACATCGAGAGAGATTTATAACAAGAGCTCGTGTACGAACTCTGACGATGCTCAGTTAACGTAGATACACATCGGCCACTACATGGAGATGTGGAATAATAACGATATTGGGATCTTTCGACGCGCACGGGGAAGACTTCATGTCATTCGGACCCGTAGTTCATAGTACCTCGTGGCAATCTCCTATGAGGTGAACACCATCAAACCAATGGGGTTAAACGGGAGAAAACACTGACAATGAGAAAGAATTGTGTAAATTTGTAGGACCTAGGGACACAAGATTGTACAGATTTGAATCGTGCACAGCGCACGAACAGAGAATGCAAGATGTATATGTGAAAAACAGTACACGAGACACAGAGCTCAGGCCCATGATCATTTCGGATGCTTTAGATTAGATACAGGCGATCAGACAGCACCCTTTTTAACTACGGTCCGGGAAACAGCGTGACAACCAACATTACGCAATTGTATACCAATGTCCCAAAAACACGGTTGGTGGCCCTGTGGAGAGTTAAGAGAGACTAATGGTCGAAGCGTGTATATAGACATTTACGCAGCTCAGGCATGAAAAAAAACTTGCATCAAACATGCTTAGTTTCGATGCTTCAATGTCAGGCTGAATATAACACATTCATATTGATACGCTGGGGGTCGCCACTTCAATACACTGATGATCTCAAAGCTACCCGTTTGGGCTTTAGACTGTCAGGCAGCATGTACGTCGCAGCGACCCACTGCACACCATAACAGAAAAGTACGCGTTCTTCCAACTTTGAAGTCAATTGTTGACGTGGTAAATCGAGTAAACCAAAAATGTCAAAGAAGTGACTTATCAACAAGATCAACACATCAAAATCAATTCTCATGAATGTTTTTGTGGTTAGCAATCTGTATGGCTGGTCCACACTTGGGTCGTTTTTCATGATCGTACGAGATCGCATTCTGCTCATAGTACTTAAATTGATCAGTAGTGTTTCATTGAGACAAGGAAAAAGTGCACTGTTCTGATTTAAAGACTTGCAAACAAATGCTCACCACATTTCTCATGTTGTATAGCAGAGTAACAATCAATCGCTCTACTCTCATCAATGCTCCTCGGACCGTTCGCTGGCTGACTAGTAGGCAACTTCGGCTAAATGAATCTAGGTAAAGTGCTAACCGCAAACAATATGTAGGCCTGTGAACTGTTACAATGCTCAGTCTCTCGAACTAAACAATTAACCGCAAGAGGTTTAGACAGTGTTTGAATCAATTGGTTAGAAATGAGGCAAAATCCAGATTCGAACAGACATATTGCGCTTAGTTTAATCATCAGGCCTCCCACTTTTGAGCTACATTTACTTGACTAGTGAACACAAACAGCCGTTTGTCTATCTCCCCTGGATTTTCACCTTCGATTCCCCAAGTAGCTAAATGCTGTTGACTTATGGCTTGAATCAGACGAGGTTATCTCGAATAAGAGAATAACACCACCACATTTTCATGAGCCACACAACCCCGAATAATCTCTTGCTTCAAGGTAGACAATAAAACTTCGGTGATTATTTTAAAATTACACTAAATCATTGCCGGTCTAACGCTTAGAGTTAAAAAAACAGATATGAAACGACTGTAACCGCTTCTGGAAAAGTGAAGTCGAGATCTCAGGTAATGTGTGACTGAATAATAAATGCGTGAAAACGGATAACAACCGAGCACGGAAGGATGGCAAACGATGGAAAAACCGGTATATAACTTAGGCATTTTGGTGAGGTGTATGTATAATCGAGCCTAAGCCGTTACACATATGGAACCGTGGGTAATTATCAGCTCGAAAAACATCGCTTATCTGATACAGCACACAATACAGTAATCTCTCAACAGGAAACGTTTTCTGAGGAGAATAAACGTGATTGTTCTTGGGAGAAGAAACCCATTGGCCCACGAACTCCGATGTGATTGCGACACAGTGAGATATCATCTTGACGGAACCATTAAAATAGTCATGTGCTCACGACTGACACCGAGTCCTCATTATGACAGTTCTTATCAGACCACCAGAAAAGTTTCCAAACTCCGCATTATTTAAAAGTCGGCGATGTGTTTTATATATCGGTGTGATCGCCGCGATTTCATGCTACCTTTCACACATGTGAAAAACAGCAGTAAATTATGGGATTTTCCATACAGGTGACACAGAATTGCTACCTTTTGTTTCTTCTGCACTTTGAACTCAAGTATGAAAGGGTATGTGAGAGTATGAGTAAGATAGGGGGATGGGAACAAGCAAACAACTTTTGACGAAAACATATAGACAAAACAACGGTTCAAGAACAGATTGCGAATTTCAGGACCAGAGACGAGGATTTCTAAGACACCCAACATAGTAAGTGACTCCAATTCGTTTAAATGATGTCTGAGAGAACCAGTAGAAGCTAATCCGCATAGAATCTGAGTATACTTGGCTGGAAAGCATGATATTTTACTCATCATTTGAGTGAAATAGAAAAAAAGAGGAAGCTCAGCCAATTGACGAACTCTCGGATGAACATGGTCAAAGAAACTGCATCTCATCACTATTACAAAGAAAAACATTATTCTCTTGGATCACTTGGTGAATTCCATGAGATAGTGGGAAAGGTGAGGAACAGAGTCCAAATGTGAAAATTCCGAGCTCCGGATATGGCTTCGCAGATCAGTAGATAGAGCGCATGACAGGCTCAGGCAAGTTGCTTCTGACATTCATTTGAATCCAGCTGAAGCCCTGCTATTTCACAACCAAGTCTCAAGTGAATCATTAAATCTGCCAAACTAGTCGTTATTAATCTTTTCTGTCAAGCGTTAGTATTGGTGGCAAAAAGCGGATTTTATAGGATAACAGAAAGTTTGAAGTGCCTTCATCTGGATAGGTCTCCGTGAATGATACCCGAATACCGGCCGGTGCACTACCACCGGATTGATTCATTAAAACTTTCACAGGAGTCGTACTGCAATGACTTGAAGGTTAGTCACCAAAACCATTCAAGGCGGCAACCACCGCTGACCACTAGGGAAGATTCTACCTTTTTGTATGACGATGACAAACCGCACGTTGCAAAAAAGGCCTTTAATGAAATGTTTTGCCTGAGAAGTGAAACCTTGTCGTAACCTCCATATTTACCAGATTTTTCCTCCCCAAAGGATATTTTTTATTTGAGGGGAAAAATCGTGGCTTCATGAAAGTTGCATAAATGTGCTTGTACCAAGTTCAGTATATAATGCAGCTTGTTTAGTGTAGAAATTGTTGATGTCAGCAAAATCGTATTCGTACAAATTTTACTACCAAAAATTGTTACAAGGCATCAAGGGATGTCATCAATGGATGTCCCGCCAACGATGGTCACAAAACCCAAAATATCAAATTCACTTGGTGTTGTTTGTTAGACGACATGAGCCAGTCCAGTTGCTACTGCCGTAGGAATGCTGTTAGCGATGGTTTTGACCAATCACACACTATACCATTCAGTATTCACTGTTGGACAACAGCGATCACATGCACGCAAGTGCACAGTCGGACTGTCCAGACAAACAAGAGTAAGTCAACAATAATATGAGTCCACAAACCGCCCGCGATCACAAAAACCCTGTTAAGTGTGAGATCAAGACCCAGTTAAAGAGGATAACAGAAGAACAAACATGGCAGTTTAAGGAATGTCCAAAAGGTTGGCTACCTTTTTAAGTCCGAAAGCGGATCAGTCGTGGTGTTATTTTATTTGGTTCTCCACAGTGGAAAAGTCTTCAGTTCATATTGTAACGCCTTTCCTTTGATCAGCAGAGCAAGGTGGTCAGATTCAACAATATTTAGATAGCTTCGGTGAATTCATGTTTAGGAGAGATCCTACCCAAAAACGATCGGTCTGATTTCCCGAAACGCATTAACTGGGAGCTGAGCCGATGTGGTTCAAAGAACGAAAGCGCTCCTGTACACACTTTACACTGCGTTCCTGAGTAGGGGATATATCAGTTTATGGGTGCAATTACGAATGGATTTACAGAATGTGACGATCACCACTAAAGCCCACATGTATTCCTACTGGGTTGGGAACGACAATTGGAAAGTATGTTCACTTAAAATCCACAAAACTGTTCCATGAGTGGTTCACGAAAGTGCCTACTGAAGGGAGGAATCCAATGTGGAAAAAAATCGTACACCGTGAAGGCGTTTCTCATTGTACTGCTCCTGAGTCCATGTTGACAGGACTACACTCGATTTCACTTCGCAAGCACTAATCATCACTCCACGTCCGAGAGAGGAAAAGAACGAAATTAATTGAAAACAAAAATACGAGCGTATGATAAAAATTGCGTACTCAGCAACCGTTCATCGATGCTTGGCCGGTTTTCCACGTTTGGTTAGCTTTTTAGTTTTCTTGCCTCGTTTGGGCTTCGACGTAACGGGACGCAGCAGCAGATCCAGAGCTGTGTTCGTACTGTTTTTCTTTGTACCGTTGATACCTTTCAATTGGTGTTTGTTGAGCAATTTGGGAGGTGCGTGTTTCCGTAGATTAGTCGACCCTTTCGACTTTTGTCTCTGAGCTTTCCCAACTATATCGTTGGGGATGGCTCGGCTGGTGCTCAATGAGGTACGGTCGATCGAGAATTCCATCTGGGAAGCCTGAGCGTCTGACTTCAGCGTTGAAGCGGTTTTCGGAATCTTGTTTGCAAGCTCCATCGAATCGATGGAGATTGTGGAATCACGAACCTCTGCTAACGGGTGGACGATGGGCTGCAGTAGGATGAAGAAAGAAACGAAATTAAGATGAAAAATAACAAACGAGGCAGTCAAAGTGGTGGGGGAAAAATGTATGCTCTTACTTTGTTACACATCATTAATCACACATACGAAGTGAGCCACATCAACTCTGCAGAATAATTCACTACACACACTTCAAGACATGACTGTGAACGCGGAGAGTGTACTTCTCATACTCCTCGGTTTGAATACGAAAAAATCCCCTGGGGCTGACGAAATAACGCCTCTAATTCTTAGGCAATGTGCTCGCTCCTTGTATACATCTCTCACATACCTGTTTAATCTGTCACTAAACTGCAGTATGGTCCCCATGGACTGGAAGTGTGGCACAATCACTCCAATCTTCAAAGGAGGGGATCGCTCAGATGTGTTCAACTACAGACCTGTTACACTATTACCAGTGATCTCCAAAGTGCTTGAACGACTGGTGGCGAATAAACTTACCAAACATCTTGAAGGAAATAACATACTCTCGATTGCACAACATGGTTTCAGAAAGAGTCACTCCTGCCTCTCTAATCTCCTCCTAACTCTCGATGACTGGACGCTAGCTATAGAACACGGCAATCCTATTCATGCTTGCCATCTGGATATGTCCAAAGCCTTCGACCGTGTCTACCATAGCATACTTTTACAGAAGCTAAAACAACACGGTGTCACGGGTAAACTATTGGCTTGGTTAGAGAACTACCTGATGGACCGTGTTATTCAAGTCAGAGTCGACGGTGCTTTATCGAAGCCAGTTGCGGTCACAAGTGGAGTACCTCAAGGATCGGTTCTTGGGCCAACCCTCTTTCTAATCTACGCTAACGACATACCAAACCTTGTTCGATGTAAAATTATCTTATTTGCAGATGATATCAAGTTATGGGCGAGTATACACACCTCCGAAGACTGTGTACTTTTGCAGGAGGACCTCAACGCACTATATGATTGGTCATTGAGAAACAAATTACCCTTCAATTTTCAAAAATGCAAAATGCTCAACATAGGAAAATGTGTTGAATTCACCTACACACTGGGTCCGCATCGTCTTGCATGGACTACTGACGAAAAGGACTTGGGTGTTTGGATTAGTAGCAGCTTGAAGACCTCATTACAGTGTACTGCTGTCTACAAGCGGACTTCAAAAATCCTGGCACTGTTGAAACGGATCTTCGGTAGATTCACAAGACAGACGCTGCCCAGTATACTCAACACGTATATCAGACCAACGATGGAATATGCTGTCCAAGTCTGGTCACCATGGCTTCAAAAGGATATAGTTCTGCTACAGCGAACATACCACCGAGCTACTAAGTTGGTGACTGGACTCCAGAGTAAACCATACAAGGAGAGGATTGAAAGTCTCAAGTTGTTTGACTTCTGCTATCGCCGCATCAGAGGCGATTTGATCCTTACATACAACATATTACACACACCGAACCACCCGCTCCAAAAACTGTTTGTCCGGCGAGAACCGCGAATTAGCAGGATTCACGATTATTAGCTAGCAGTACCGTACTCGCGAGGGAACAGCCGGAGGTATTTCTTTGCAGTACGCGTGTGTTTCGCCTGGAATTCTCTACCCCAAAATGTCGTTCACTCACCCAACTTAAATATTTTCAAAACTAATCTAGACTCATTTTTATCTACACAACCAAAGATCGAACCCCTACACAGCGCTTAACTTCTGTATAAAAAAAAACTCACAGACGCATTTTTGTTTTTCATTGTACGCACATTATATACTTCCATCCTGTGGTAATTGTAAAGCTGATTGCTTCTTATACAATTAAAACCTTGAATTACACAATTCACCTCTAGGATAGTGTCAGCTAACAGCTCTTAAAGAAGTATCGCCGTTTCAATTAGAAGGAGTAAATATCACGAATCCGTGCAGCATAGCGTATCAGAACACTATTGCTTTAGTCGACCATACTGCTTACACACATTTGTGCATCTACTTAAGAAATGCAAACAGACGACCGCATGTACAAAAGACATCAGGAGATTCAAGGCATGTAGCATCAAGAGGACACATTATGAAGAAAGTAACCAACACATCCACTGCATTGTAGACAACCAAAGCTGCGCCTACCCTGGTGATGCTAGCTGGAATATTCCGAAAAGATCCCAACCTCACGTTTTGACATTTCTGCTGTGGATATGTATGAATTACACGAGGCTCAGGTACGTGTAATCACAGTGTATCGAGTGTCAATAACAAAACTGAGTTTTCATTACTTGTACCGCAAAACACTCGCCACAGTGTGATACAATGGGTTGCATGCAAGCTGAGTATGCGCAGACTGCCCACACTCAAAAGGTATTCGAATCGGCAACCCTGTAAATGCCAAATGACGTCCCCATCACTGAGCAACCGCATTGGTGGTCATACTCAAACCCAAGGTAACAACTATATCGGATCTGATAATCATTCGAGAAAACAAAAAGCAGTTTACCTTCGACTTTGATTTGAGTGCGAAATTGACGTAGATCGGGAAGCCGTGGATAAAAGTACCGTGGCGTGTTTCAAATGCTTGCAACGCATCACGGAGTGACCGGTATGTCAGAAAACAGGTGCTGCGAGTAAAACAACAAGATGACAGTGGAGTCAAAGTCAACAAACGATATATACGGGGAACAAAAGCGAGTCGAATGAGATGGGATGCGCAATTTTTTTGTAGCTCAACGACACGCATACCTGAAAGTACCAAGTCCTGACTCTTCGAAGCACCCTAACCCGAAGCCTAAGACTCAAGAGGCAGTCAATTTTCTTCTCAGAATTGATGAGATAACCATAGACAAATAAACCGAAATTTTGGCATCGTCCCAAAACAATGTGATCACTTTTTAGGAACGCATTCTCAGGATGAAAAACAGGCGGTTAATCAATTAACTCAGGCTTATGAAACTTTCGCAAAAGCACGGAAATCGTTGCTCTAAAAGATAACACAACCGATTAGGGAGAGTTATTTTAAGCTGAGGAAATGTTGGATTAAGTACATCAGCCATGTACGTGAAAAGGGGAAATGAATGAAATCCTTTAATGCGTTTTATCGACGAAGAGGGGAGGTAATCAGTGAGATATCAAGTGCCAACTGCCTCACACCAAACTTAATTATTTAACTCACCATTATGTGTACAAACAATCGATTACAACGTACGTTTCAATCTAAACGAACTAGATACGCTTATTGTGACAAACGATTACGCAGCCGAAGCCGCCGATGTGCATCGAAGTTACCCTTTGCATGAGCCATCATCGTAAGTCGCCATACGTATGCCAGAGGCCTTGCGAAATACTTGACCCAGATCTAGCCGTGTGGTGGATCGTGGAAGCCGAGCCACAAACAGAGTCGTCCAATCAAATTCATCGGACTGACGTTCATCTGGCCTGTGCCAATCGGAGGAAGATTTGGGTGTGACCGAAGCCAACTGCACCTTCAACCGTTTCCCGTTGAGTAGTTTGGTAGATAGCAATCGTTGTGCCGCTTCCAAATCGCACTGATTTCGGAAATGCAGAAATGCGTAGCTAAAAAGATGGCAACAGTAGGGAAGGGACGAACACAGTCAACAACATGTGCAAAGCCAAAATAAAAACCGTCCTCTGATAAGAGAATGAAAACTACATCATTCTGTAAATAGATATGCAGTTCATATTCTTCAGTAAGCTATATCCCCACTAACTGCGATAATCACCGTTATGATGACTTTCACGCCAACAGTTGTGTTGTTTCTTCACGCGTACGGTATAACGTTCCATGCAGTAAAGGGAACCTCAAAAATCTTGTTCAGGACACTAAAAAGCATGGATTTGCTCAAACCAGTCGTTCTCCAAGCTCCCCAAACACATTCACATCAAACTAACACGCAACTTCAAACAAGATTTTAACAATTCAGGCATCACAAAGAATAGAACAATCGACAAAACACACGATAAAATTAGACTGCTGGGCTTCCTCAATTCCACCCTTCAGTAAATGACCCTATTGACGAGGAAGTACATAGGCCGTCACATCTTATTTCGACGTCGGCCAGCATGCTCTTTGTTGAAGTAGTTCGTACCTAGTGTGTATTACTTCATGGCAGTTTGCCATTAGTTTCCTCCTCCTCATCAACAGGGACAGCAATACATCAGTGGTTCGCACTGAAGATTAACTGCCACACAATCACGATGAGAAAGAAAGCAAAGCCTGCACAGGAAGAGAGAAAGAGAGACAGAGGAAGGCACCTAACTGCTGAAAATAGCTACGTCTATATTCAAACATTCAACAACCAGGTCCCTACACATTGTAAACAAACAACCGAGCTGTAACTGAATGTAAGACGTCATCACCAAGGCAGCTGCTTCACGGCATTCACTGTCCTGCGCCACTAAGTGTACTCACTTCACAGACAACTCAGACAGACAACGAACATGTTCATACCACTGAACTCGGTTAGCTGCCATCTCATCTGAGGTCCCCAGCCTGGGAGGCGAACCCGACCAACAGTGGACAAACCCTCTAAGAACTACTTCAGTTCCCTACGCCCGGTCATCATCTGGCCACCTCGGACCTTGCATCAGGCAGCCGCAGCGTCGGCAGACAGTGGTCGGTCTGGCAAACGACTAGCTGGCATCTTTAATGCATGAGTTGACCATCTAAGTCCTTCTAACTGTAAGGGGTGGAAAAAACAACTCGCTTACGTTTTCCACTCTGAGCGGTCAAGTTTCGCAGCCGTAAAATAACACAGCCTTCATTGTTGACTGATATACCCGACCCTTAGGCTTCAGGGGGAATATCTCGATCGGCATAGGTGCCAAAGACATGCGAACATCGCCCAGGGCTTGAAGATACGCACCTCTGTTTCAATCCCGAAACATTTATCGTCGTTTATACGTAGTCCCAGGTATACAAACCGGTCAAAAACCTCCATGATTTCATTACGTAACATTAAATCAACTTAATCCCAGCAATCCTGTAGAACCACTTTGCAATTCGAGGCTGCAAAACACATTCCGAAGTGCTTAGCAGGGCTCGAAACAGAGTACAGAGCTGTTTGTGTAGTACAAAAAGAGCCAAACAACAACACTTCTTCGTCTTCACAATCAACGTCAGTTAGTCCTCCACTAAACAGCAGGCCCACGCCAGCGTCTTGTAAATGCCGCTGACAGCCCTCCATTATTTCCCCTGTAAAAAATTAAGCAAAAGTGATGAAAACATGCAACCTCGACGTACGCCACTGTCACACAGTTCACCGTAAACTCTAAACTGAGCTGAAGTATGGGAATAAAACGTCCGGCAAGATGTTCACATAGTAGGTCAGTGCACCTCTGCGATTAAGCGATTCTGAAAGTGTTGATCGATGTATCGAATCCAACGCACAGTTACAGTATAAAAAAAATACAGCAGTTGTTGGCCAGCAGTATACACGACGCTGCTTCAGAATTTGTCAAAGGGTAAAAATATTATCTATACATCCCAGACCCAGAATGAAACCCTACTTCTTCTTCCCTAATGTTTGCCTCCCGAGCTGCAGTGAGCCGACGAAGTACGACGGATACAACCCTAGAAATGACTGAAGCAAACCAATTCTCCTATGGTTTTCGCGAGAGCCCCGAACTCCCTTCTTAAATATGGGAACTATTATTGACCCCCTTCACTAACGACTCGCCACCTTTTTTGAAAAGTGCCTACACGAGATCATCTGGACCAGCAGTCCTATTACGTTTAAGAACCGAAATGCAGTTGCGGACCTTTCTTTCACATGATGTTCGTTATACCGCCGACAAGATGGTTACATTGCAAATTTGTGACGGTAACGCAGTAGAAGTAGGAGGCCACCTGTAGTGACCCGCAGTTTCTTGTTCAATGCTCTAACCTTCTTGACTTACAGTGGATGAATGTCGTCTATCTCTGACAGCTTCATTGACAGACGGTTGCCCGGAACAAGTAGCACGGATACGCTTGAATATGTTCGCTGGAGCAAAAGCGACCTCCATTTCTTCAACGTTTTGCATTAATCGTGCTTCCAGATCTTTGGGCTACATTTCAGCTTCCTACGGTATCTCTCCGAAACCTGTTACTTGAATTGTCAGGAGGGATGTTCCGCCTGCTTTCCAACAACTCTATAGAGTTCTCCGAGATCCAATGTCTGTTTAACGCACGTACCCCCGTGCCGCATACTACAGCGCCTGCTTCATAAATTGTCTGAAATTTGGGTCCAACAGCTATTAGGATCTTTGGAGTGGGAACTGAGTTTTAATGTGGTTTGGTACTTATGCTTTACCGATGGTAAAGCCAGCATCGGCTGTAGCTGCCGGTAGGTACGTCGCCCAGCGAAATGGTACCGAACAACGCACGATATGAACCCAAGTACGTGTTCTAATAAGAACAACAGTCCTGAATGGAACTTCTCTACCTGTAACAGCTATGTGGACTGTCTGAGATCAGGCCTGACTCAGAGAATGAGAGTGCCAAGTATAACAATGACACGCACGATGTCTAAGACTAGTGATGGCTAAAAATAGCTTATGCTTAGGGCACAGTTGCAATAGCCGTCCACCATTATCGCACCGACGTGATGCTATCTCAAACCTATCACCTAAATGACAGCATCAACAAAGCAGTCGACCTAAACTATGTCAAAACCATATGTCGAGCGAAGGAGAGTGACCAGATCCGAATAGAACACATCCATGACACCGATGTTACTACGGCCAGTTGGAGTATAAAAAGACAGTGAAAAGATTTCCAACAGTTTTGTGTCGAGAAATGACTAATAGAACCTGACAAGCGGACGACACAAACTCTACTGTTAACAAGAATCCAATCGGCCTATGCAAATTCGGCCGTCCTGCTGACGATTAAACCTATTCCAGACGTACCCAAAGTGTATAACCAGTGTCGGGTAGGCAGTGCCGGTGCTGTTAGTTCAACACGTTGATTACTGTCCTGGATTACAGTCTTCGAAATGCAGCAGACATCCGCGCTCAACACGTTGAACGTACGTGGGAAAGCGGCTCATTGACCTACCTGACTAGTAAGAGATTGGACCTGTCGATACAGTGTTACTATGATTAGCTAAAATTGTTATGGGATCTGCAGAAACAGAGGTTGGGAGAGGTCTGAGAGCTAAGTTTGATAGGACAGTGGGGGATGAGTCAGCAGTCAAATGCTTTCCTGTATCCACTCTCCTGTATGTAGCAGATAAGACAACCCGGCATATACTGCGAAACGGCCGATGCAGTATCAAATTAACAGCGTTGAGTTATCATGCCTTTATGTTTGTCACGGTGAGACTGAACCTTGACGTGGTGCGACGACTGGCGCATCTCGATGACCTATCGGGCTAAACTGGACAGAGTTACTCATACCAAGCAGGCCAACAGGTAGAGGTCTGACAAACCACAGTCTCCTGGTCCTCCAGGTTGGAGGTTGGAAAATGGTTGGCATCTCTTCCTGAAAAACGTACCATTTCTGGTACACCGCCACCCACCCGCTGCCTTGCGGTACAGGCTATTGAGACAAAGGCTTTGGTTGAGAACCCTAATCGTTCTCCTGTCTAGGTCTGGGCGTCCTGGCAGTATCTCAGCCCACACACAACCATGAATACTCACAACACAAACAATCCCATACTGCATCGGCCGTCTCGCAGTATAAACCGGGTCGCCCT
>QNGE01000072.1:291068-308539 GCA_008508345.1 Paragonimus westermani | reverse complement strand
TTTCTTCATGGTTGTGTGGCAGTTAAGCATTAGTGTTAACCACTGATGTATTGCTGTCTATGATGATGATGATGATGATGTCCACTAACTGGAATGAGCATTTACCTTTTTTGTAAAGCCGAATTCCTTTGATATACCATCTTTTTTTATCTCTGGCGCCGACTCACATACTGCACGCTAGTTAGCTTGTTTTTTTTCACCCGATCGCTTGACGAGCTATAAAAATGCAAGAGCTGCATTTTGTACTTTGACTTCGGCACTAGGAACTTCGGGCTGAGACAATAAACGCTCTTTCGGGAGACCAGTGTTTTTTCTTCGTAGTCGGCCTTGGGAGAATCGGCTCTTCGGGGTAAAACAGCGCGTGCTATATCACTGCGTCATAGGAATCGTTCCAGTTCAATTGCATCCACTCGGCCGTTCCGCGATATAGCAATTTCGCTACAGGAAAAGGAACTGTGACACATGGAGACCATCCCGTAGATCTCAAGCGTGGACACGACCCTATCATGCAGAAGTCAACCACAGACGACGCCACTCTGGTAGAGACTGTTGTACAGTTTGGGGCAATCATACCATAACGTTGTGCATACCCAGTTTGCTTTGCAATTTGCCCAAAGGTAAAATGCTCCTAAATGCAAGACAATTAATTAGCCTTTGAGCAGAGAGAGTGTAAAGAACGCTTACGTGGAAGCGTCGCTTTTCAGATAACGGAGAAAAGTTAAAAACAACACACAAAACTTTTTCATGCTACTACGAAGACTGAGGAGGTATCTCCCGACGGGTGCTTATCGACAGCTATTCTCCGCTTTAAGAAGGGAACCAGGAGTCAACGTAGCAACTAGGGGACCTCAATGTTGCAAATGAACGGTAGCTTCTGTCAAAGTAATTTTTTATGAAGCCCATACCTGACACCGATAAATGGACGAATACGCATTGTAAACTCTAGCTAGCATCCAATAGACACGATCACTGATGTGTGTGCTGTCTTCCATTCATTAGATGGTACATCCGAAATCAAATCGGCATGGCCGTCACGTTTTTCGCCCAGCTGCCTCACGAGTGCTTTCAACCGGAAAGCCGGGGCGCACTTCAAAAGCTGTAGCACACGAGGGATCGAAAGGACATCAGGCGACATACAGACACTAATTTCAAAGAGAATTGCTATCATAACTGTGTATAAATCTCCATTTGTGTTTACATTTTGTGACCAGTTAATAATGATGGACGGTATTCCCACTGGCGTCCTTTTGCTTTTAATACTGTTCGGTAAACGAAAATAATCCAGACTAGATGCACAACTACCGCGGATTGCAGTCAGCCACCAGTTCATAGGTATCAATAGAAATTTTAGAAGAAAAAAAGCTTACTCGAGCGAGACTGTACAGCAGCTAGTCGCTTCTCATCTGTATCCAGAGTACAGACATAGGCCTTCCGCTTCGGAAGCACAATACTTGAAGAGACCGGAGGTTCCTGTGGTAGAAAATATAAATTGGTCAGATGTAAAACTTGGAAGTAACACAACCAGAAATGGTTAGTGAAACAAAATCCATATGAGCAATGTTTGTTTATGAGGGAAAAATTGAAAACAGTGGGAGGAAGCTTAACAAAATACGTGAGTAAAAAAAATATGCAT
This sequence comes from Paragonimus westermani, assembly GCA_008508345.1. Lineage (NCBI taxonomy): Eukaryota > Metazoa > Platyhelminthes > Trematoda > Plagiorchiida > Troglotrematidae > Paragonimus > Paragonimus westermani. The sequence continues at coordinate 306,906 of QNGE01000072.1, read as the reverse complement.
AAAAGGCCGGTAGAGATGAAACCGATGCCATTAAGTGGCAGTATTCTTTCTAGTTCCGCTCACTTCAGTGTTCACTTATTTAGGACAACCACGTCTGAAGAGACACGTATAGTAACAGCATGCGTACAAAAGAGCAAATTAGCGTAACCCCGGACCACTGTGACGAATTCGTTCATCTTCTCTAAAGTTCGAATAACGTCATTCACGCACATGGGCGGTACTCGGCTGCTGAAACAGGAGGCCCTCCGGTTTCTGGCTGGACTAATGCTATGCGTGTTCATTTAATTCTAGATCCACAGAATGCATTTATTACAGTAGGACTGTCATCGAAGCTGACAACTTGATTTTGCCTTCCTGTAGTGTGAGAGTGTACAGAGTTCGCAGGATTAAACCACTCAACTCACTAGGTGGTAGTTAGGTATCAAATCCAGATCGTTAACACATACAGTTCACACTAAACGAACAAGCGTTTTGCTTCCGAAACCGAAGTGGAAGTCGATCAACAGCCACAGGCAAACGCAAGCAAACATTCACAGGCCATATGGAGACCAGTAAGACGACAGAAATACCGAACGCTGACTTACCTGTTCTTCTTTACGGGGACGCTTAGCCTTAACAGTCGCCTTGGATGCTTTGAGCGCCTTCTTCCTTAGTCGCTTCCGTTGCGCTTTTGTTAAATGAACCGAGTATTCGACAACCCCATCAGACAGCATCTGTGACGGCGAGGGTAAAGTCTGTAAAAATGAACAGACGGCTGACTGACCTGAACGTGGTTTACAAATCGCAAATGTGTAACCACAAACGTACCATCCAAATCGAAAGGTTGCCGTAGGCAATCCACACCAACTAATAAAAATCGATAAATGATTTACGAGGAAACGGAGGACTATCTTAATCAAAAAACCGTAACAGAGATAGGAGCTTTCAGACACATCAGTCACTCCAATGACCGAATCCAACGCGCATGCAAGATTCCACAAAGAGTTCAAACACAGCTACCGAAGAGGCTAGATCTGAACGTAGTGAGGCATACTGCACATCAAAATGACCCACCGGACTGAACTGGTGGGCACAAAAATAATATCAACAGTCAATCATGGCAGATGGGACAACAGAGAGAAATGCTGTAAACAAGTTCCCCGTTTGATAAACGGACCCATCCAAATTGCAAATGGACCGGCGTACTGATCTTAAAATGGATCGCTCAGCTTCATTGTCTTTCATGACAAAAAAATCGGGGAGTCTCATAAGTCAACTTCCTCCTCAGGTCTTGACAAACGAGCACTAACCAGTCCATAATTAAACCATGGGTTAGGCATACAAAATAAGCTCAAGGCAGCTGTATAGGTTACTAAGCTACTCATCACATTCGACCAGTACATGCGAAAATCCATTTACCCTTTTCTGAAAATCTTCCTGATTTTTCGCATCCCCAGACCATTTGCAATGTGAGCGCTGCTAGGAATGCTGGTCGAACACTGTCTCTGAAGTATATCTACAGTGTATCTGCATACGCGCTGCTGATGCTCACACCATTGAAACCCAATAGGCGTGCGTCCCCCGCAGCGAAAGCAAACTCTTGTCTGCAGTGTGGCGTGGACAGGTAAATAATACCAGATACGGATTCGCCCTATCTACATCAGTCTTACCCCCACTTAATGGATAAAGAATTCGACCAACTAGTTCAGACGCAAGTTGACTTAACCATGTCAAGTCTCATGTGACCTCTGTTCCTTGGGTAATATGATTTCGATTACAACACTTCTGAGGATGGCCATCCGAAGTGGTCGAGACGTCGTGTGGTACAACTTTCTCATAAAGTTGTGTTCTCGATCTATTTATTAAGAACTGTCGTTTGTCGTTATGCCTCTGAGATTGACTGACCAATAAAAAAAGTGTTGCACGATCAGATTTCAGGCAGCTTTAAAGAGCAAGCCAAAGCATTTTCAGCCTTCACTGTCTCCACCAACGGAGTGCAAAACGTTTGACCTAGTTCTCCTTGTCTCTTCAGTTTCCGCCCAACGATGCCCTGCACAGAGTATAGATGGCCTCATCAATGGTGCTGCACACCTTCCCCTTAGGCAGGAAATCACAGACTAGAACTTGGCCGGCGAGAGTGACTGGCCTGACAATGAGAAACACACAAGAAATAACAAACCATTACCATCAAGCCATTACGATGTGTTAAGTGTTCTACGCTGCCCAATTAAAACGTGATTCTTTAAAACAGGCTGGGGCCATCCTCGTACCCATTTTGAACGGAAACAGTTCGGATTTTGCTGAAACATCTGTTTACCCTGAGAGCTGTAGCACAACCGGTGGTGGCGTTAAAGAAGAGATTTCCTTACGTGTCACTAAGGCACTCAGTAAAATGGATCACCGCTGACTAATGTGTTACATATATTCCTCACCAAACCACAGAACGTACAACAGGAACGAATGGGCGGCGTCATTCTGTGGCTGCGATAAGCAATCGGTCGGCGTGGACAACCAGATTCATTTGTGGCGATCACTGTCCACGCAGGATCGTCACCGTGTGATAGCAGAACACGAGCAAAGGTGAAGTTTGTCTAAGTACGTTGAGAATCGTTAGACTTCCCCAACTCAATGTATTCATTCGACCGGGTGCTCATACACAGCGCCCACCAGAACACACCTTAAACAACCGAGCTTGTCGTTGTAGACGAAGATGACACCAATCCAGTCTTGGAGAATTTCGGAAAATGGATTTCGTGACATTTTAACATGGCCATTTTCTTCGTGATAGACAAGTCCCAGTTGTCCAATATGTACTTCTTTGTAGTTCATTCCGTTTTGAATCGTAAGCCGGGAACTGTTAGGCTGTCTGTAGTCAGGACTGCAAAACATGTTAGAGAGTTCCAGCTGGGAGAAAGTTGAAGGTCACCTGAATCGTTTACCCGAATAGAATGAAATAACACGAGTAGAAGAGTTTATTGACTGGGTCAGCAGAGCAAAACTGAGGGTAAGAAAACTATTGTATTCTTGTGCGTAGCAATCTTGTGTCTCATAGGAAGAGATAAAAATGGCTGATTTCACGCTGCGTTGCGAAAATTAAATCACATCCATTTCATCACGAACGATGATTTGTCTTTCATGCACTATCAGCTAATTGGTTATCTAACCCCAATCGGTACACACTTTTGGCTCTCTCAGTGAATGTGCCAAACTTTCCGAAAGAAGACACCCGACGAAACTTTTGCGAAATGTTTCATTTATGCACTAGACAAATTCGAACGGTCAAAGTGTGGAGTATTTATATGCGGAAGGACGACCGCGGAGCACCACAAAAACTGAGGCGGTTTAACAGCAATATCCATCAAGAAATCAGACTCTTTCTCGACTAATGTGACGTCCCACAGCCACCTAAGCACACGTCAGGTGGACAGCTATCTCGAATGAGCCGGCGGCCGGGGATTCAAAGATAGTGTCGCGTCTAAGATCAACCACCTAAGTCAATTCATTCCCAAGTCGATTGACATGACGCATCCGAATCGATGATCTATAAATAAGGGGCCACACAGATTTGGGGGTGAGGCTTAGCAACCGGCGTTTGGCGAATTTGAGCGGTTAAGTTCTGCAGGTCCGGTACGAGTTTCATTAACGATTCCATGCGGGGCTTACTCGATAGTAGAACACAACCAGGTGTGTCAAGATGAAACATTGGCGCCGTCCTTTGCTCCGGAACGTTTTAACAAAACTTTTGAAGAAAGACAGGCAACCAAAATCCACTGGCATCCACTATGAAAAGACCTTAGTGGAGCACCCCAATGTCCACAAGGAAGGTTGATCTGCGGTGTTGCAATGTAAGTTAAATGTATAAACCCGATTGGCACACGATGGTGTTAACAGCCATGTTCCGAGAACAAACGAACTTTACAAATTACCAGCCAGCAATAGCAACACAAGATAACATACGGCAAAATGCGACAACTGTTGAAAGCACGATTCGAAATAAGCGAACGAAACGACAAAACCAAAAGAAAGCCTTCAAGCAAATAGTCACAGCCTACATGTGTGTACAAGCCAGGAAAAAATAACTAAAATATTCAGTCCCCCATCCCCTCTAACTACATCAACAGAGCAGAAAGAAGGCATGTGTTGACATACTTCACATGTTCGCATACGGTGTTGTCGTCCTGAAGAACGACGAGCATACTAGAGAAAGTGAACACCATTTCGGAAGACCGGCGATAGCCCCAAATGGAATAAACAACAGAAAGTAAAGTGTTGCCAGAAAACCAAGTTGCAAAACAAATTCAAATACTGTTGTCACATGAACAACAGTTATGAAAAGCGGTATGGACAGTTGAAACCGATTGACACGGAAACACTTCGAGTAAGAGGTACTCCGAAAGTGCGCAAAGACGATGTCACTCTACGACTGAACTAGTGCATGATCAATTCTGCTTACCAGAAAGTTCACCGTTGACTAGTGGACATTCTGGATACCATCCACACCGTTTTATCCTCACACTGCCTGAAGAACTCCTTGGAATTAAATGAAATCTCGTAGAACACTCCAGTGAGTACTCAGGTAATGTACTTCTTACTAGACACAAAAAACACTCGTTTCAAATGTGAGGAAATTACACACAAACAGATAGACAGTGTTGTTACGGATGGTCCGTTAGGCCTAACTCTAACAGATATCTTCTTAAGAGTGATTGGGTGGCAAGTTCCCGACTGTATCGCCAAATCATTACTGCACAAACGATACGTCGGTCATGTTTCAATTTTTAGCAGTGCCACTCGTTTTGACTTGTTTTTTAACCATCTATCTTCATCTCACCAAATTGAATCTATTAACAGTCTAGATTTTCTAGATATATTTTTCACCAGACGCACGGATGGGACGCTACAGTGTTCACACTTCACCGCAAAGCAACATGAGGTGGTCAATATCTCCACTCTTCCAGCTTCGTTCCTATCGCATACAAACGTAGTCTGATAAAACAGTGTTTCCCAGAGCCAGGGTAACTGTATCCTTTACAAGGTGCACACAAAACTAGACACGCTAATACAAAATTTACTAGCGAATGGATATCCCGACAAATTCATCGAGACACATAATACGGCGAAGAACAGCACTGAATCCATAATTACGGCTCAAAAGAAGAATATATTCCTGTTTTTGCCATTCAACGGTGACTAAAGTCTGCTCTGGATAGAACGTACGCGACTACGCGGTTGCGCTTAGTTCAGACCGCCAGAGGACTATGTTTCTGCGATCGGAAAGTATTTTGCCAAATTTTTTGTCTTCCATGTTATGTAACAGGTCCTGATGACGTGATACTCGGTGCGTTTGTAGGTGTGTCTACCCACTGTTTATTTCTACCTACATGACGTATGTAGCCTGCATGTTTTACGTTTGCGACTGATGAGAATAAGCGAAATGTTGACATCGTAGCATGTCTTCTAGCTGCTCTGACGAACCAAGAACTGGTTACCGTGAAGTTCTCCAATTATGTAATCATCAACAGGTACCTGCTGTATTCGTACGCTATTGCCTAGCGGAGGTATACACATCAGTCTCACCCAACTTAATGGACTAGGAATTTGACCGATCAGTTCAGACGCAACACAAGTTGACTTGGTCATGCAAGTCTCCGGTGACTTCCATTCCTCTGTTAATGTAATTTCGATTACAACATTCCTGAGGAAGGCTGTCCGCGATGGTTGAAAGGTTGAGTATTACATGTCCAAAACGTTGCTCCTCTTGGTCTACTTTTTGATAACACGTTAAACAGCGCCCAAAATATTCGACTTCATTGAAACTAGATTTGGTGCGCGTATCTTACTAGCGAAGACATTGTTCTCCGACTTCATGTGCGCGGAATTCAAGCTGGTTGAAGAAAACGGGAAGCTGGGAGCAGAATGCAACGTAGACATTCAAACAGAAAGGTTGGAGCTGAAGCTGAGTTCGTCAAAAATTGCTGCAGTTTGCTCAACAGCAAGATGATCGACACTCCTAAAAAGGAGAGTGTGGGTTCAATGGGTCCTTGGGAGTCCTGGACTATAGGCACATAAAGATCTATGACATACGTTACACGATGTTGACATAAACAGAGTAGTGAAATCGTGTACTATTGAGAGGGCGGATTTCGCCGGGAAAGGAGTTACGTGAAACAGACACTGACGAACCGTTATAAACGAGAAGTGAGCAGTCAAGGGAACAGAGAAAGTAAAAAGGGGAAACATGCAGCGAATCGAAGTACACACGCAGAACGTCGTGAGCGGAACTGGGGTTGATTATCTTTAGCTAGTCAGAACAGCAATCACCAATACGTGCATCATCATCATCATTGTATGTGGGCTGAGATACTGCCAGGACAACCATACCTAGACAGGAGAACGATTAGGGTTCTCAGCCAAAGCCTTTGGCTCAATAGCCTGTACCGCAAGGCAGCAGGTGGGTGGCGGTGTACCAGAAATGGTACGTTTTTCAGGAAGAGATGCCAACCATTTTCCAACCTCCAACCTGGAGGATCAGGAGAATGTGGTTTGTCAGACCTCTACCTGTTGGCCTGCTTGGTATGAGTAACTCTGACCAGTTTAGCCCGATAGGTCATCGAGATGCGCAAGCCGTCACACCACGTCAAGGTCCAGTCTCACCGTGCATCGGATGTGAACAGTCGATTTGCATCAATCAGAAGCGTGGAAAAAAATAACGAGGTGGCAAATCGGAAGTATGAGTACCATGACGAACCACAAATGCGAAAATTATTTTCGAACTAATCGACTGCTTTTTTTCTAGAAAGTTATCGCTCTCTTCTAAAAAACGACATCAGTCCCATAAGGCAACAGAGGCAACGGGGACTACATGTAATCTGTAAAAGTGTTAGGAGGCAGAATCACCAAAAAAATCTAGTCAGGACATCGGTAACGGCTGGTGAAATCAGTCATCATTTCAAACCATCCACGGCCGCGGTGACGGCTGACGAAATCAGACAGCTACAAAGCACTGGGGGACACGTGGGACTGACAAGCAGGATACATGCAAGTGAGTGGGGGTGTCACGCCACCCCGAGAAACTAACGCCTATGGATTTGGCCATACTTGGCCACTTGGAAGCTAAGTGGCTTAGATAAGTAGACAGTGACTCATCACTATTTCATTATATATATTTACAGGCACCTAATTCATTTGGTCGGACTGGTTTTTGACAATACAGCTTGTTTACCGCAAACGTGTCTTTCTTGTCTCCACACAAGTTAGACTAGGGGAAGCCGCATAGCAGGAACCCAGGTCTAGCAGTCAAGCAGTATTAGAACGTTTGGCAAGGGAAAGGCGCGTTATATCAAAAAGAACTCACTAAAGTAATATCTTTGCATACGCATTGTAAATCACTTCACTACTTGGTAGTAGGTCCGCTCACAGGGCACCTTTATAAAAGTGACCAAACATGCAGTCTAATAGAAACGGGGAGATCAGACAACTTGTTGAAGACCCTCAAAATAACACTAGCTCGTAAATTTATTCACTCAACAGATAGGAATCTGATCAGCGGTAACTGTGGCGCAAGTTATAAATCAAAACAAATGTGGCTTGAAATATCTCAAACGAAAATCTAGCAAACAGGATAAAAGTGGATAAAACAAGGCTAGGCAGAACTACAGGTGTTATGAATGAAATCAAATCACTAACTGCGAATAACGGTTTTAGTGAGCGAGCTGAGAGATCAGAAAGTGAAAATCTATCAGGCAACACCTTACACTGATGAATACAAAAATGACCACCCCTCGGTTTTATACATAAATGTTTGCCTACGAAATGCGCACTCTGCAAACTAGTCAAACTCACACTGAATATAGCAGGTTCAAATGGAACATTTATGGTGGGGAAGGCCTCAGGGAGTATACCAAATAACCAAACAAGGGCCGTCGGTAGATTAAAAAATTCCGTGACTGTTGACTAAGGACACCGGTAACCATTTCTGAAGTTCATATATGCTTTTTGCAATTGAATCTCCATGTAGTTCAGAAGCCCGTGGTATTTTGACACCGACGGGTGTCATGGATGTAACTGACACAAGATTACTGTCACTGATTATCTCATGATACTATAGCACCTTTTCAGGGACGTCATTGACTGCTGATAAGATTACTCATGAGGGGTTGCCTCAAGTCCCCACACAGAACAGTACTGAGTAGCCAATTTAGATGATAACATACTGTCACCACCTTCGGAAAAAAACAGGAGCAACAAAGATTTATTACGCTTCATTGAATTGTCCTTCAAATCGGAGGATCTTCCTCAGAGCTGGCAACAGCCAGTTGAATGGCTCCTCAGAGTGCTCAGCTCACTTGCCCAGTCATCACGGTAGGCTGTAGATTCGTAAGTAACGCATAGTAACATCGACAGTTTCGTCCACCGATATAAAATGGTAATGGTTGAAGAGGGACGAAAGTGTTATCGAGACAGCCATGGTCAACACAGAAATAGATAAGATCAACTTTTAAGTGCATCTTGTGAGGCTGAGAAAGTCTGAAAGTGATAGTGTTCAGTGCGACAGAAATCTCACAGGTTCCTAGGTGACTAAAACATTCGTAAAGTCCTTCTTGAGATGGAAATAACGACAGCTGTGCATCAGGCCTTAGAAATAGCGTATTGAGACCAAATTTCACCAAGTTGTTGAGTGGTCACATTACCAACAACCTGAAGAAATTTGAAAAAAACATTTTGGGTCAGGGGCTTTAGGACAATTAGGCGCTCGAAGCCATCCGCGGGTCATTGGTGACCACCTAAGCGGCGCGCACCGTTATATCTTCAGCATCCAGTTGTGATGGTGACCAACTGAACTGTAGTTTGAAGTCCACCCATCAAACGTTCCACACTCCCAGCGAAGTTGCATACTTTATCACCACTCCGAAGATCGGCTGGATGATGGCCGATAAACTAAGGAGCTTTGTGGTGATTACCAGGAGAAAGCTGGCTGTCCCCACCAGAAAGGCTCGACCCCAATGTTGATTGTTTTGATGGAGGCACACGCGTTTTTCAGTTATCAAGTCTAATCTCTTCCCCTTCTAATTTCAAGATGGGGCCTTATCCTTCTTTCCAGTTAAAGATCGCTGTGAGCTAATGATGAGCCGTTGGTGGTAATGACAGCGACATTATTGCGTTCATCTATTAAATTGCAAGGCAAAATCTGAACTCCAGTACAAGTCTGTAATTTCCTCAGCAAAGTGGTAATATTTATCTAAGCCCAAAATTAATTCAGGGTTGCAACATCTATGGTCAGCACAAATCAACAGCAAACGACTGTATGCACACAGTTGTACTGGGTGCTCAATCTTACCTAAGAACGGAGTAGAAGTGTTGCCTTCGAGATGGCTCGAGACCTAACGCGATTATTGTGAGCACCTATTTATAACAACCGTACCTTCTTATCAGTGGATATATGTAATATCGAAATTTAACAATAAATGTCACATGAATTGTTGGCACCAAACCATTCAGGTTGCTCTTGTTGAAAAAGGTACCTAAATCTTGAAAGAAAAGCCTTATAAGGAGGAACAGGCAAGGTAAAAATAGAGGAGAACCAGACCGTACCTCGAGAAAGAAGGTACGTACATCAAATACTAGGTCCATTGGAAGTTACTACACGATGTCCAGCAGCCTGCTAGAAGTGGGGTAGACATTAAGTGGTTCGTAGGGGCGAGAAAACCTGACGATCCGATACAACGCTCCCACTTAGTCACCTAACGTCACAAGGTACGCAAACAGTTAAATTATCCAGATAGATTGTTTCTGTAAACCTTCGGTGGAACTTTTTGAAGGTCGAAGGTCAGTGCGTTCAGTATGAATCCAGAACATTTTCAATGAATAACTGAAACTTACTGGCTGTGTACTTGATCCTACTTCAACATGCGTTACTTTCATGCCCGTGTTCACAGAGACGCACCGTTCACTCTGTGAACTGAAAGGTTTCAGGTGGGGATTTCGGGTAGGCTTTATGGAAGCGGACGTGCCAGAAGAACACACTTTGGTTACAGCCTGAAGGGATTCACTTTCCCGTGTTTGGACTTTCAAATGAGCGGTTTCGTGAGTATCGGAATGCTAGACGAACGAAACGTAGAGAAAAGGATTGATCCAAGAAGCATGCTCAAAAACCAGTTACAAATAAGGGAACGGAGAGTGAACTGATTATAGTTTCCACGGCAAAGGAGCCAACTGCGAATATGATAGTGGGTTGGAGTCCCGATTATCCACAGAGCCTTCGCCTGCGTTTTCTCGTGATGACGGCACCCGCCACAGAGGAGTACAAAACAGCAAATCGTGGTCGTTTCGATCTTGCAAGCGTATGCTAAGTTAACTGAGACGTTACTGCCACGCAAATGGCTCTTCTAGTTTAGGTACGTCAATTTTTGGTTGACGGCGAAGTGGCTACCCAGAACTTCAAAGGATAATAAACACCTTTGGTTGAGGACACTGTTTGTCTCACATAATGTCCTTCTCCAATTCTAATTGTACTGTGGAACGTTTACCACTAAACGCCGTCTTTACTTGTTAACTTACGTATATATCGATATACGTGAGTATGATATCAAACAATGTGACCAACTGTGAGTTCACTGCCACCCTTATCACCACCATAATCATAAGCAACACATCGGTAATTCTCACTGATGTTTAACCGTCACACAACTAAGAAAAAATAAGCACTGAATAGGAAGAAAAAACAGGGACGGGGAACAAAAGGCCTAGACACTAAAAACAGCCACGTCTATATTCTCACATTCAGCATCAAGGTACCTACATCGTGCAAACAAACAACCAAGCTATAGATGAAAATAAGACGTCACCAGCAAAACAAATTCGTACGGCTTTCATTACTTCGTATCGCTAAGTGCACTCACTCCACAGATAACTCAGCCAAACAAAAACATTCAAGCCACCGAGCCGATTAGCCGCCATCTCACCTAACGTCTCCAGCCACCGATTCTGTGAATCACGAGGTCCTTAGTCCGGGAGAAAAACCTGATTTACAGCGAAAAACATCCCGATGAACGACTCAACTTCTCTACGCCAATTCATCATTGGTCCAACTCGCACCTTACACCAGTCGGCTACAATAGCAAGAGTGTGCTCGGTGTCGCAGACGACTAGCTGGCATCTTCAGTACACGACCTGGCAATCTAAGTCTGCGCAAAAGAAAAGTTTGCAAAAAGAACTCGCTTGGCATTCACTAACAGAATATTCCCGAAACTCCCGAATTTCCCGTCGCCTACATGCTGACGTCACCCGATGCCAGCGACTGAATGCAGACATCGGTGGTCAGATATCTGAAGATAGTTCACGCCCCCTACCCTGAGCAGTAAAGTTTCACTGCCATAAGATAACACAACCCTTTCTGTCAACGTACATATGCCACCTTAAAGCCTAAGGGAAATGCCTCTCTATCACCAGAGGTACCCCCAGATTATCGAACACGGCCCTAGCCTTGGAAATACGCACTCCTGTTTCATTCTCTGCAATCCCGCTATCACTAATGTAGCTTCCCAAGTAAACAAACCGCTCAACAGCTTCCGTGATCTCATTACCAATGTAAAGTCTAGATAATCATAGCAGTCCTGAACATGCGCATTGCACTTTGAAGCTGCAAAGCACATTCCGAAGTGCTTAGCAGGGCTCGAAACAGAGTACAGAGCTGTTTGTGTAGTACAAAAAGAGCCAAACAACAACACTTCTTCGTCTTCACAATCAACGTCAGTTAGTCCTCCACTAAACAGCAGGCCCACGCCAGCGTCTTGTAAATGCCGCTGACAGCCCTCCATTATTTCCCCTGTAAAAAATTAAGCAAAAGTGATGAAAACATGCAACCTCGACGTACGCCACTGTCACACAGTTCACCGTAAACTCTAAACTGAGCTGAAGTATGGGAATAAAACGTCCGGCAAGATGTTCACATAGTAGGTCAGTGCACCTCTGCGATTAAGCGATTCTGAAAGTGTTGATCGATGTATCGAATCCAACGCACAGTTACAGTATAAAAAAAATACAGCAGTTGTTGGCCAGCAGTATACACGACGCTGCTACAGAATTTGTCAAAGGGTAAAAATATTATCTATACATCCCAGACCCAGAACGAAACCCTACTTCTTCTTCCCTAATGTTCGCCTCCCGAGCTGCAGTGAGCCGACGAAGTACGACGGATACAACCCTAGAAATGACTGAATCAAACCAATTCTCCTATGGTTTTCGCGAGAGCCCCGAACTCCCTTCTTAAATATGGGAACTATTATTGACCCCCTTCACTAACGACTCCCCACCTTTTTTGAAAAGTGCCTATACGAGATCATCTGGACCAGCAGTCCTATTACGTTTAAGAACCGAAATGCAGTTGCGGACCTTTCTTTCACATGATGTTCGTTATACCGCCGACAAGATGGTTACATTGCAAATTTGTGACGGTAACGCAGTAGAAGTAGGAGGCCACCTGTAGTGACCCGCAGTTTCTTGTTCAATGCTCTAACCTTCTGGACTTACAGTGGATGAATGTGTCGTCTGACAGGCGGTCGCCCGGGAAAAGTAGCACGGATAAACTTGAAGCCTGCCAGTGTTTCTTGAAGCAAAAGCGGCTTCCATTTCCTTAATTTTCCCTGTTACCAAACCTTCACCTTCCTACGGATATCTCCCCGAGAACTGTAACATGAACTGCCAGCAGAAATATTCCGCCTGGCATCTAACAATTCACAAGGTATTTTTGAGACCCCATGTTTGTTTAACCTAAACACTACCTTGTCAAATTAAACAGTACCTGCTGAATGAATGGCACATAGGATTTGGAGTCGGCAGCTATTAGGATCTTCGGAGTGAGAACTGATAGGCCTGCTTTCTAAGCCACTTTGACATACTTTACCGTCGGCATAGCCAGTTTCTCAAAAGCCAGTCGCTGTTGTTGGCGGGGTCGTTGCTCAGCAGAAGTAGGAGGAAAATAGCAACGTACCAGCGCAGTATTTGGTCCCAACTATGTGCTCCAATAAGAACAACAGTCCTGAATGGATCCCCATCACCTACGTGGTCTATTTGAGACCAAATCTAACTCGGAGAAAGAGGAAGCCAAGCGTAACGGTGATGCGTGCGTTGTTAAGAGCAAGTGTTGACTGAAAATAACTTATGCTCATTGTACGGCTGCAACAACCGCCCGCCATTATCTGGTATCATCACAAACCTGCCACTTAGACGAAATGGCCACACCGAGACGCCCAGAGACGTCAGAATCATTTGTCGACCGAAGGAAAGTGGCCAGATTCGAATAGAAGACATCCTTGACACCGACGTTATCACAGCCAATTGGAGTGTAAACAGACAGTGAAAAGATCTCCAACAGTTTTGTGTCTAGAAATGACTCTAATAGAACCTGACAAGCGGACGGCACAAACTCTACTGTTAGCGGCCGTCGTGCTGACGAATAAACCTATTCCAGCCGTACCCGTAAAGTCGCCCGTGAAATCACCCGAAGTGTCTAACCAGTGTCGGGTAGGCAGTACCGGTGCTGTTAGTTCAACACGTTGATTACTCTCCTGGATTCCAGTCCCCGAAATGCAGCAGACATCCACATTCAACAAGGTGAACGTTCGTGGGAAAGTGACCCATTGGCCTACCTGTTTTAGAGTGTAAACGTTGAAAGGACCTATATTAATTTCCCTCCTAATTTTAAGCCAGAGAAGAGGTTGGAGTGAGACTATACTGTAAGAGATGGGACTTACTGGCACATGCCACTATGATTAATTATATCTGTTGTGGGACATGCAGTGCAATCTGTAACATATTCACTCGACTTTTCACATAAAGACTGTGATCATGCCGATGTCAGAGATGAAATAATTTGGCGAACGCCATCCGAGCCTTAACTGTAAGATCTGTTATCCCACTGTTATTCCACTGGCGCTGATACAGCTCCCAAAATAGGTGAACTTCTCGACTACATCCAACTGCACACCGCCAATTGTGAGGGAAGGCAGAGAGGCCTGCCAAAATTGCGACAGCACCTTAAATTTAGTATGTGTCAAGGGCATATCAAATTGACAAACTGGAGTCTCTAGTGTCTTTAGGATGTTCTGGGCTGCCTGTAAACTCCGACGGCTTAAAGTGGTGTCGATAAACAGACCCAGAGTGCGGCTGTGTCAACCGCATCGAAGGTCACTCTGAAGTCCAAGAAGGTAACCGTTGCTGGTCTTCTCAATGATTGGAGATCAGGCATCTGGTAGAGTGTGAAGTGATCAATGCAGCCGCAGTCAGAGGTAAACCCCGTTTTCTCCTTATGGATGTTCTCCGCACGCTTCGCTTAATCTACGAAGTACAAGTGTTGAGAGAAACTTTGACACAATAAGAATCACACACATCTTTCAATGGTTGTACATGAAGCACGTAACCCTTTTTGAAATATGTGAAACGACGTTAACCAGACCCTAATAATTTAGAACCATTTCACTGATCCGGAGTTTCTAGAACAGAGCCGTCAGCTTCTCAACTCAAGAGGGCAGTTCTTGCGACGTTTCGGAAACTTGATATTGAAACTTCTGTTTCCGAGGGCGAAGAAACGTCAACCGACCAATGTGCACAGACAAAAACCGGAGGTGTGATCAGTGGCGCGGGTGGCCACTTCAGCTGCTGTTGGAAGTGTTCAGCCCAGCATCCTAAGTGTCTTTAAAGGTCATGGACAATCCCCCATTGGTTCCGCGGATTACCTTGCCTACTAGCCTACCTTTTATGAGTGACTTTTCAGGTTTGACTGTCACACTACTCAGTTTAGCGTAATGGTTCTTCGGGAGGCTCAAGTCGTTACAGTCTCGTTGTGACGATTAGACAGTTACGTCCAAGAAACCAAGAGGGCAACCTAAAAATTGTTCGGCGTCCACGAAGAAGATCGCAGAAGCAGTATGCCGTTCGAGACAACGTTGCGAAGCACAAGCTTAACAATGTGTTACACTGTTAACAACTGGCAAAGTTCACTCAACCAAAAATACGATGTTGGCTACAGTTACATGGTCGGGGCACATGGATGTAGTAAAATATATAAGGCATACAACGTCAGGTACACTGTAACGGATATTAACTGACTGTGTACGACCTCCGGCAGTTTGATGCTTCTTTCATACTGACCAGACTACGGGCTGTACCCTGGTACATACTTAAGTGTTCGTAACTTCTATGAAACTGAGAAATGCTTTCGTAATAAGCCCGACCACATTTAATGTTTTTAAAAAACACTTTACGAAATGTTACACACAGCAATCGGTGACGTAGTTCACTTCGAACCGTCTCTAACAATACTCAAGATCCTTGGATAAACGCATTGGGCGCTCAGATAAACCGTACTATGTGTTTTGTGATGCAACCCTATGTCCTAAGAACAACTCAGGACCATGTGCAATAATCTTACGCCCAAAAATACGCATCAAACACTTGAAGCAAGTTGTACCTTAGAAAAATGCGCAAGTGTGTTTCCAAAACAGTGTCGTTGGTCGGAACCATGGAAGCCGCAAAATCCTACCATGCAGCGGGTAATAACATGTACGGCTGACACAACACTGGTACATAAATTTACAACTTACCCCAGGGATAGGAATCCTTTTACCCGGAGTAGATCGCACCTATAAATGTTTGTTGTACGAAAACTAATTTTGGTACTTGAACCGAGCCTTCCCTTATCCCCTTTCCAATCCCCATGTTAACAGATTTAACAGCCTTCTTGATCAATCTCGAACTTGGTTTCTTCAAACCGCAACCCACAGTCGGGAGCTGCTGTATATGCTTTTATTCTTTGACTTACCTTAACGTGGCTTGTATCTCTAATTTTCATGACAATATAAAA
>QNGE01000072.1:220320-290403 GCA_008508345.1 Paragonimus westermani | reverse complement strand
GAGGCACCGCCAAACCGACGGCTGCTTCTTTGAGGATCGGGGGATGGATCTTGTCTGGCCCCATGGCACTATGAGGATTGATCTTAAGCGAGAGGTCCTGAACGTCGGACAAAGGATAATCAGTTGTCAGTAGGATGTATTGGAAGTGTCTTCGCGGGAGAATTGGATGCCAGTTTGGCAGATCCACGTTGTAGACTGATGAATAGTGTTCTCTGGAGGTTGGAGGAGGTTTCCCTATTGAAAAGCCGCACAGAAAAAGCTGATGGCTTAGTTTTTCCCTGGCGAGGTGTATACTTGAAAAGAAAATTCTTATTCGCGTGAGCTACCTGTAGGGTTTTTGACTGTACCTGTTGGGCGTGTTGCCGGAATACCCGCTTGCACCTGTTTCGTACAGAGTGAAAGGCCTCTAGATCATCCGGCCTACCCGTTAGCTTCTGCTTAGAGAATAGACGAGAACGTACTTCGAGAAGGCGGCGTATGTTCCACGAAAGCGGTGCACGAGAGAAGAACTTCCATAGTTTTCGAGGAACAAACACCCCATCGGCTCAGTGAATGGCAGCTTTGAAGGAAAGGTAGTTCAAGTCCACTGAGTCGGATATAAGGTTTAGTCAAAGGTAAGTAAAATGTGGTCACTATTCCGCAGCGGTGGTTTGATGACCACCCTATTTACCAGGGGAGCCTCGTTCGTAATGACCAGATCGAGCAAGGAGAGTGTATGTCCTGGGCGGTGCCTTGTAGGTAGATCGACATGCTGTATCTAGGATTTCTCATGGATCGACATTTTCATGTGTTCCGAGGGAAAACTTCTGTGGAGTTGAGTTTGGGTGCGTTGAAATCACCCATAATAAAACGATGGGAGAAAGGATGCCTAGGCGTGAGTCTGTCTAGGATGGAAAGAATGGCCTCGTCCTCAGATGCACTGCATGACGGCGAACGGCACATAACACTGGTAAGAAGCGTGTCATGTCTACGAAGTTGGAGTTTGATCCAGAGCGTGTCACATTTCTCTGGAAATGTGAACTCAAGACAAAGTACCTCTGATCCCGGGTCGCCGGAATCAAACAATTTTGGGTCGTTTTGGATGCAATGGGAATCCCAGCAGACTCACTGGGCTATAAAGCTTTGGGATAAAAAATTCTTAACAGAATCATTTTGGGGTGGGTCGATTGGGGGTATAGGAGAAGAGCGGTGATCCCTAACAACTTTGGGATTTGCTATTCCGGCCGCTTGCATCCCCACAGGCGCTTGACATTTCGAAGGGATGAGGGCAGTAGCCTCTAACATCCTTAGGCGCCTTGCAGCCACACATGGACGCCTCATAAATCTGCTCGCTCGAGGTGGCACGCAGAGAACATTATGCGGCTTAGAGTGGGGTACAGTTTTCTTGAGCGCGGACTCATAAATGGCTCATAGAAGAAAGAAGAAATGCATACTATTCCTACCTGAGGCCAGTTCACTTAAAGTGGTATCAGCGTAGGCACGTCTGGTATTGCATACCGTTTTAACCAGTCACGCGGCAGCCGAAACGACCACAAGCAGTCGATACCTCCGATCCGCCAATGCTGCTGGTTCGTGTGCGTGTCATTGTGTTATGGTCTGTGAGTAAAAATGACAGTTGTTAATGGAAAGAAAATACGAGGTTTCGTAGACTTCACGGCGACTTAATTATTACACACTTTCTCTTTAGCACAGGACTCGTGCAACAATTCTTCACCCTAGTAATTGATAAAAGCCGAAGAGGCCACGACAAGAAGCTCTATAAGCTTCGACCTCCGGCCTTCCTAGGACAACAGTTCTTCTCTTATAGGGTTATCAACTACTGGAACGACCTACCACTAGAGATTGTTAGCTGCTCTTCTAAAGACCGTCTCAACGTGCTATTGGATTCTCACCTACTTAATACACCGTTAAATTAATAATTTATCCTGTTTTGCTAGATTATTATTTTACTCTGTTGTTGGTACTTTCCGTAACCCTCAAGAGCGGTGCTACACCCCGTTTTCAATGACTGCCTTTCAGGTCAACAGAAAACCGCCGGACATCGAAACGAACAAACTGACTGGATCCGGGTAGATTGAGCCCCCAGCCTCGAACTTGTGTACGGATCGCTGAAATCACTGAAATCTTTTTCTCCGTTGGGATCTATTTTACAAGACCTTTTTTTAAAAAGTGTGTGAGTCTTAAATCACCGCGGGGTCTCCCAATTTCAAGTGGATTCACCTCAACGATTCAAAGTCAAGATTCATAAATAACATTGCTCAGGCCCACGACCGACTTTTCAGACGCGTGCCGGACACGCGCAATAAATAATATGCCTTTCATCAGGCCAGTATACACGACCTCATTCGGATACTCGAGGGGCGGTCTCAAAAAACCCCTGTAAGGCGTTTGAAACGTTCTCTAATCTATGCGTGGAACGTGTGTGGTGGCTACATTTCATGAATATATTTCGAAACTCTTTCGCATGGTTTTCCACATACCGTTTCGTTAACATCACCTGTGCACCTGTTTAAAATCACCAACTCTCGAATTTGGTCGTTTCGATCAATAAAAAATGAGAGTTATTGCGCGCAGTCTCTGTCTTCTTCGTTTTGCATGGATATTTGAGTTGGTTTATCAATCGCACGGCGAAGCTTTCTCCAGCTCCGCGTGGTTGTTGCCCCATCGACGCCGGAAGTTGCTCACTTCACGTCGTGCGTGGAATTATCTACCAGTCTTCGCCCGGACCTATCTGCCGGCACCCACTTTCATCTCGGGCGGTTACCTGTTCAATCCCACGGACTTTCACTTGTCAGTGAGTCACTTTCAAATTTTTTGGAAACGTCTTGCTCCTACTTATAAGTATATCGTTTGTACACGCTTGTCACTATGATAGCTTCTTTCAGTTTTGTCATATTTTTGTTGTTTCTTATGATTTAATTGATAAGGCCCCCACACGTGTGCTTAATCATCCTAAGAGCGGCAAATCTCTTTTTTGACGCCACTTCATGTTGATACGCCAATTACAAGTGAGACAACTGGATGCCCGGATCTTTCTTCAGACTGATTTCCAAGTTATCCACTGTGCTAAACGCACTATGAATCATGAAAGCATTGCTATAGTCTCCACACTATGACATGTGCGTACACATGTTGTCATTTAGTGGGAGATTACGAGCGCATGATCAGCGTCTAATCGTGTCAAGATCAATCTGTAATGCACTGGAATTAGCCACATTCCCGATTTTTAAGATCATCTGCGTGTAAGAGATCGTTGCTGGAAATATCGTCCGGATGGTCGTCGGTGTAACTGAGGGATAACGAAAAAACTAGAATTGACCCTTGAGGACCTCCCGCAGAAAGGAAAGATGGAGATGAAATCGGTTACCCGGTCTTAACTCTAAAAGTTCTATTATCAAGAAAATAGGCAATCCGGTAAAGAACCTCTCCTTGAATACCATAGACTTCAAGTTTGTGTTTCACGAGGCCGTGTGGGACACGATCGAAAGCCTCGACAAAATCAAAGAAGATACCATATCAGATGAGGCCGCTGTCTTTGAATTCTGTCAGACTATCTGTGAAAAAACACGTTTGTTACCTATGACCGATTGGGAAAGAAGTGATGCTGGGTGGAAGAGAGAAGGTGATTTGATGGAAAGTGACTGATGATGGCGCGCTTTAGTAGACGCTCCGTTATTTTGCATGGAATGCTAGTAAGGCTAATTGACCGATAACTAGCCGGAGAGTGCCGGTAGCCCACTTTAAATATGGGTGTGACTACCGCCTCTTTCCATGCGCTAGGAAGGATGCTAGTCCGGAGTGTTTGCTTGAACAGCTTATAAAGAGGTTCAGCCAGACTAACAGCTGCTTCCTTGAGTAGTCTGGGATGGATCACATCAGGACCCATTGCACTATATGAATTAACTGAAAGGTCTTCAACATCTGGCACAGAAAACTCAGCGGTCACGAGTGGTCGCCTGAACTTCTGCAGCGGAAGGAGAAGATGCCAGCTCGGGGACGCGACGTTGTAGATTGCCGAAAAGTACTTCCTGAATAATTCGGCCACAACTAGGGAGTCAGATGAAGTCTCCCCGTTGGGCAGTCGTAAAGAAAGGGCGGAAGGTTTGTTCTTTCTTATTCGTCGCATATGCTTAAATAAGAAATTTTTGGTTCCGCGGGCTCTGAGAAGGATCTTCTCTTGTATGCGTTTGGTGTGTACGCGGATTTCCCACCTACACTTGTTTTGGACAAAGTACAATGCGCTTAGGTCCCCTGAGTTTCCTGTAAGCTTATGCTTCGCGAATAATTGGGAACGGCTGTAGAGAAGACGACGTATCCTGCGCGGAAGGGGTGGCCGATGAGAGTGCACAGTTTGCGCGGTATAAATAAGTCGTCCGCTTTCTGAATTGCGCTTTGAAACGTATGGTAGTTCTGGTCCACGGAGTCCAGGTGAAGAAGAAGTGAACCCAGGTAGGTTCTCAGGCCGTTAAAATCTGCCTGATAAAAGTTTCGAACTGTGGACTTTTTTGTTGGTTGTTGTGACCAGTAACAAATAAGATCAAAGGCTAACAGAGAGTGGTCACTGTGTCCAAGTGGCGGCTTCATGACCACTCTGTCTACCAAGTAGCTCTCATTAGTGATGACTGAGTAGAGCAGACAGGGAGTCTGACCGAAACGATGCCGCGTCGGGGCGGTAACGTGCTGTGTCCACTCCTTCTGACGTATCAGCGGCGATAAAAAAAGTCGAGAATCCGCTTTCACTGTCCTGGTAAGCAACTGATGCCCACTTTATCTTGGGCGCATTAAATTCACCTATGAGTGATACGCTGTAAGCCTAGAAAGTTATCCTGGCTTATCAGAATAGTGTCGTCGTCGGAGACATCGGATGATGGAGAACGATAAGTAACCCCCACTATGAGTGAGCCTTGGCCACGCAGTGCTAGTCTAAGCCACAGAGTGTCACATTTATGACAGGGCTGAAAGCCACTGATAACGCGGTTGTCGGGAGACACTGCTGAAGAAAAATCGCAGGACCTTCCATTCTTTCTCGGACGGAGTCATCGCGATAAACTGAATACCCTGGAACACTCAGTTCATTGTCACTGATATCACCTGTATGCCAGGTCTCTGTGATGGCGAACATGTGGGATTGGATTTCATGAGTTAACTGATTTCCGGTAATTTACTGAACAGACTAAGACAGTTCGTATATATGCATCTGGAAGCTACGTTCTCGTTGGGTTTCGCGAGGAAAAAGAAAGAGATGGGAGCAACCTGGGAAAGAATGTCTAATACTGTGGAGTGTGGTGTGGCCGGACTCGGTCTGTTCTTCCGAGTTGTTCTGACGACCCTCCCTCAAGGCTGTGAACGCGACATCGCCGCCTGTATGTACGTCAGCAATCCTACAGGGTGCTCGACTAGGATTCTTGACGCTGCAACTTGCGAACTCTTGGCCCTTGTCGAATTCCACTTCTTGGCCAGGTGTCTGGTAGTTTTCATCCAATGAAAATTTGACTTCTTCGTCTGTTGGCTGTGGAGCTTGGAAGGCAGCAATGCGCGCTGTGTTGTAGGGCTACTGATATAAGTACCCAATCGGATGGGCCGACCTAATGCTTTTTAAGTCGCAGGAGGCGGTCCTAGCAGGCCACTTTCGTTCCGAATTCTTGGAAGGAAGAGTCTTCTGCTGAGCAGTTTGGTGGATTTCGGGGCGGGTAACTCTGAAGACGGTTTTTCCGTGGTCTCAGTGCCCTCAATGCCCGTGTCTGCACTTGGGGTGTCGATCGTTAGAACGACCATGCAGACTGTGTCTCCACTTCCTACAACATGCACAGGGGTCCGGGGAGATATTCCGAGGGCACAAAGTACATTTTTAGTCTCCAGTTGTAGCTTCTGATCTGCCATTATTGGTGATTTAGTCTTCGTCCGCTTTTCGCGTCTCGCCCTCACTTGCTCAGAGCGTTTGAAAGGTGCGCCTTTCAGATAGGCGTTGGCGGATCTCAAAGCGCCTATTTTTCCCACCACGGCCTTGGAGATGAATAGGGCTGGCGAGGTTACCAAACAGTCAATTGACATTTTGGTTGTTTCGGCACGCAGCCTACTCGCGAGTGCCAGGTGTGTGATGTCCGTGGAGAATGAAGTCGGTGGGACCGGGTCAGCTAGCTCGGTTGGGTTGCTGCACGAGTCCTGCGCTAAAGAATGGGTGCGCAATAGTTAGGCAACCACGGAGTTATTAAACTTCGGTGGGTAAATGCCTATAATTTCAGGACGATATTGGTGAGAGAAATGCCGTGACCCAGTGACCATTTTCGTGGCTACACGCTGGACACGTTTAATGGCGAGCATGTCTTGCTTCAAGCAGTTCTTCTCTTATAGGGTTATCAACTACTGGAACGACCTACCACTAGAGATTGTTAGCTGCTCTTCTAAAGACCGTCTCAACGTGCTATTGGATTCTCACCTACTTAATACACCGTTAAATTAATAATTTATCCTGTTTTGCTAGATTATTATTTTACTCTGTTGTTGGTACTTTCCGTAACCCTCAAGAGCGGTGCTACACCCCGTTTTCAATGACTGCCTTCCAGGTCAACAGAAACTCGCCGGACATCGAAACGAACAAACTGACTGGATCCGAGTAGATTGAGCCCCAGCCTCGAACCCGTGTACGAATCGCTAAAATCGCTGAAATGCATTCATCAACACCGCTGGATCTCTTGTGCGTCGCTATATTGCGTTACGCGAAAAAAGTTATCAACATAAATAAGGGGCAAATCTTGAGGAGAGCAATTAGCGAAGGCGACCGTATATCTGACCAGAAAACAACCAACCAGATGACGACAATGAACGATGACAAAATGTCTACAAATATTGGCGCTCACGGCAGCGAACATCAGTCATGACGGGACAACGATGGCAGTACAAAACTAAAACCCAAAACTTGACTACTTCCCCTGCGGAGTATCTCCCGCCTGCCATAGCCTGAATGAATAAGTTTGTGTCTCTCCTGCACGATACCTTGTGGGCTGCTTGGATTGCCTTTTACAGTCTTTCTTACGGATTTCGTCGGCTACGTAGTTCGAAAGTTCGAGGTCAGGTTCTTTATACAATGTATGTATCTTGCTGAGTCCGGATGCCTTGAGACCACTTGTAACAAGAAGATTAAGGTGATTTTGCGGAAAGTAGTTGACTAAGGAGGCAGGAATAGTCTGGTCGCAGGACACGCTTCATGGTGGTGAATGGTGTAGGTCCCTGGCAAGGAACTTGCCATATCTACAAAGCTGAGGTTCCAGCGAGAGTATTTAACACATTTCTGAGCAGATGATTTTCAATGGGGATGTCAGAAGCAAGGGCTTCATGCTCAAGGATGTGGTCCACAACCTCGTGTGTTCACATACTGCTTCCCTTGCAAATTGTCATCACTGATCCGTTGAAATTCTGGGCTCTGTGAAAGTCGTGATGTCAGCGCTAATATCGCGGACCAGCTGTCATGTTTCTGGTATTTTAATTAAGAGACCCACAGAGTTAGATTACATGTACTTGACAACTACATCTCCACTTAACATGGCGTGAGACAAAACAGAAACATATATAGGACAGTGATGGAGGAGTCACGTTAACGCGAGATAATATGTGGATGGCGATGGAGCTAAGCACGACTTCTTAAGATGTTGCGAGCGTGTCGTTTACGAGTCGTGAGTGCGTTCTCAAATTTTTGTTCCAAGCTCGACGGTTTTCTGGCCGCTTCCGCTCTACGAACTACTGTAGAGTGTTCGTCAGCTCTACATCCACAGAAATGTGGGTTACATTATAGATTGGAAAAAGATGATAAGAAGAGTTCCCAAGCCAGAAGGAGGTATCGTTGGAACAATACGATAGTGAGTCTGCTCGAAAGCTGAAGGACCCCCACCTGAATCACAGGGCTGGGCGATTGGGAAATGAAGCACTTTTCATCGGAATTTCTTGAGATGAAGGAGGCGGAGGTTAGGAAGAAATAGATGTCTGGCACATTGCCATTGGCTACCACTAAGGATTCACGCATTTACAAAGATGGTTAATCCCCTAAAATGGTGCGAATGACGACTTTTGTTTCTGATAGAGGCCCCCGAGTTGGTCTTTTAAGGGACTCTGATTCGCAACTAAGTTTGCAATTGAGACATTTGCTCTAGCTCACGGTTCGAAGTCACCCTTGAAGTTTGACTTGATGCTAGCAGACTGAGAGCGCTTCTCCTGTTTTTTACTGAAAGAACGATCAGGCGGGAAACCTTTTAAATACGCGTACGTCGAATTTGCGTCCGTCAATTTGTCCAGCACATCTCCTATGCCAAGCTTACCCGGTTAACATGACAACAATTCCGAGTAACGTTCAGTAGATTCGAATGAAGAGTACTAGGAGCAACCAAGCTTCCTAGGTCTGGTGATAAAATAGTTTTTAATACCGCCTCGGCTTACCCACATGAAAAGAATGCAGGTTGAAACTGGTTGTAAGAAACACTCAAACTCGCAGAAAGTGTTCTGTCCTTCCAGTTTGCGGTGGCCTTCCTAATATACGCTGCGAGCAAGGCAACTGTCGCCTGTGAATAAATAAGCGCTATCCATCTATTCAGGGACTTTACCCCCGACCTAATATCACGCTAACTTCCGTCCGTCTCAAACAGTGTTCTTTCCGTAGATTCGTATGGATAACTGAAAGACTCAGACGTCTTGCAGCGTTATACGGATGCATCTGGTTTTTGCCCACGGGCAGTAGTGCGCAACTGAACAGCTGGAGCCTCGAATGAACCCCGGTGTATTCTGGGGAAACAGCCTACATAGATTGATTACACCCTCCAAGGAGCCAACACAGTTGATTGGCCCTCCCCGAATCCAGTATAGTATTTCTGCAACTTCAAGCTGTTCTGAACAGTCATGCGAGACCAAATCTGCTGAAAACACCGCAAACCCGTGATTCACCCTTGCGTTTGCGTCTCATGAATGTCACTGTTTTATGCTACACCGATAAAAATGATTAATGTCCGAACCGGTTTACGAAAACAAACCGTTGATGCTTTCAAGGTCGGCGGATAGCAGAAGCAATATGTGACATTGGGCAATAGCGTGAACGTCCGATTTCGAATCAGGTAGCTATTATCGGGATACGTCAGTGATGACGGAACCTGTATGAATTTTAGCGCTCAGGGTATCACAAAGCAACACCAACAACACCACGGTAACGGCACGAAATTTCACTCAAAATTAGAATTGCCTGCATATTCATCACAAAGAATGGCTCACCTAGAAATATGGATGAACCAGGTTTTACCAACAGCTTGCTTGTTGTCATAGGATGGCGTGTGTGAGCCTCCAACTCAATAAATTACTGAACTGATGATAAGAGTAGAAGTTCCGTATTTCATTTGGTAGAAACCCAAGTTCTGCAACGACAGGCTGAAACGTGGCGAACAGCGCGATATTCTACCTTCTGTGATAACTGCCGACCAAGCCGAATCTTAAAGCCTGATATGGAGTTATCTGAAACAAATTGGTCAAACACAGTATTCTGCGACTTGTGAGCGCGCAATGAAAGGAGGCCGTCTACTTTCAAGTTCCAGACCTTCGGTAACTAGTCAACATGGTGGTCTTCCAGTGACGTGACATTTCCGCTGCTGCGCTTCAGTTGGTGTGGATGACCAGAAGAGTTCAACGAGAACGGACTTACAACGTGTCACCAGTAGCTCGATGTCAAGCTAAGGGGTGTATACTCAGCCCCAGTCTTGATACTAAAATCATAGGCTCTCCCTCGAACTATTCTCCTCCTCGTATATCAAAATTATGCGGGGCAACGACTTTCAGGTGAATATATACAATCTGCTCGGATGTGTTCAATAAAAACTGAAAATCGGTTGACTAGTTCCACGACGGTAAGCCTCACGCTTTCGCTTCCAGCGGAATCAGGCTCACGAATGGCATCCGTGACAAAGAACCGAGCGTTTGCGGATAATTAAACTACTGAGCTGACGCTGTCTCCGTGAGCATACGCATCTCTGTCAGCTTTCTTACTCAGAATGGTCCAGAGCCCACAGCCACAGGGGAATATCGGTCCTTTGAGAAGTGTGAAAATCATTGACTCCCACTAGCACTCCCGAAAGTGATGCACCTTCCCCATGAGGAGAAAAACTGATGCGCATGTAAGCGATTTCGGCGATAAAATTGAAGCACTAGTTAGGTGAATGAAACCCTTCTCATTTTTATACGAAAACAACGCATTATAGGCGTCAGCTTAAGGTCTCAAGTTTTATGAAAGCATTCGCTACAGTTATAGAAGTAGAACGCATGATCCCCTAACTTGTGAATTCACACTTTTGCGTCGTTTTGGAAACATAGATGCAATGGTAGTTCGCTGCTATGCCATGTTGGCACTGCATTTCAACGAGCTCTTTAATACAGAAGACAGTTAAACACATATTGCAAACTTCCGGCCCTGGTCTCCGTATGAACTTTGCGCAGAATTTTCAGTAGAACTCATAAGGAGAGTTTGCATAGTCTCAATAGAATGTTTGAAACGCCTTTGCCGACGGATGTCAACCAAACTCGCACCCAGCTGTTGAAACTGAGACATACGCATTAGTTAACCAACAAATGTAACATCTATATCAGAGCTTATTTCTTATGTATGGTTACATGAACATATGACTGATCAGACATACTGTCCCTTGGCGGAATATGACAAACAGCGATGGTCTGTTCGTCTGCAATTTGTGTGCCACCCATTAGGGTTATGGTTAACTTCGTGAGAACGACACGAACGTTGGAACTCCAAGGACCATTTGGCCATTGTTCCGTTGGTCCCTAACATACAAAATTGGCTGAACTATTTTGGGCCCTATACCCTGCCCAACGTCACATTAGTTCGCGCCGTCTTGGTTAGTCTCACTTGCAACATGTCAAGCCACAATGCAGATATTGGAAAATCTGATGAATGTCGGTGTATGGATTCACCAGCTGCGGGGTTCCTTCACATCCGTCGACGTGTCTGCTAGTTTTTAATCATGTCAATAGCTAAATTTCAGGCCACCCGTTACCAACACCGTGCGGCTAAAGAGCAGCTTCGCGGAAACTGAGGAGAACTGCACCAGCTCCGTTATATGTGCTCCGTTGTTCATTGTTATCAACGGACAGATACCTCGTTAACAGCTAAGTTAATTAGACAAACTTCATTTTGGGTCTCGTGGTGACAAGCATTTCTGTTCTCCTGCAATATTACAGCGATAACATGCCTGATGAAGGCGAAACTGAGAACTCTGTGATGACAGTTGGGCGGTGTTTCCACAAAAGTCAGCAATCAGTAAAGCCTGTTCGTATGTTCCACCTTATCGTGGCCTAACCTTTGAACCACTGATTATTGTTCCTGGTGATGCACGATTATTCAACCACAGGCCATCACTGTGACAAACTGTCAATGCTTTTTAGGCCCAGGATATGTGTGACATCGATCTAAGGTGTATCTTTTATGATCGACCGCCAATATGGTCGATGTTTTCATCAGTTTCCCACTTTGTAGTGGGTAAACATCGCGTTGTACACCCTACTATGCACTGCGGTGGAGCTCATATTGATTTCCCTCTGCCATCAAGACCGCAACTTTCCGAAGAACGTGTCATAGAAGTCTGTTTATCAAGTAGCGCTCCCTTGTTTTGTTAAAACGTTTTATCCTGACTTGGATAATATACTCGGACCTTTGCTGTACGGCTAAACCCAGTGTACTGGCGCGGAGTCAGGAAGAACGCGACTGCGTAGAAAACAAGCTATAATGTCGATTAACAGTTCAAATAAATGTAAGTATATATCATCAGTTAGTCGCCAATTACAGCCAACTACAAGTTGAACCAATTTCCAGTGGTCCAGTGTGGTCATTTCCATAGCCATTGCACTCTGATTGATTCATCGGGATAGCACGGTACTCACACCCACCTTCACGCCTCATCCTGGTTGATTCAAGTGGAAAACTTTGCACGCCAGTGTTTGATTGATGAACGATTTCGTCGGCCCTCACCGATGATCTGGTCAGTTTGTTATGATGCACGATTTCGTTATTCGTCACCGATGACCTGATTAGTTTATTTGATGATGTCCCTTCGTAATTGCTTATAACGGCTGTTTGTCATTGCTTCCATTGGCGCCAGAATTTAGCGTGACCTATCTGTGTGGTCCGACCTGTTTCTTCCCGTTCCCAAGTGAGTCTTAGATCGCGGATTTTTACAGCGAATGCCTCAAGATTGTGAGAATATGCAACTTCAGCGTGCTCCAACGTGTGAGTTATATCAGCGCGGTAGGCCTACGGGCTACATGGAAGAGTATACTCATTGGGTATATCATGAATTTTGTGATAAAACTTGTTCGTTTCCATCCCATTTGAACGCAACACCATTACGGCCGGATGTGGAGTCTATCGAGCAACGGACCAGGTAGGGCATCATTGGTAAACAAGTACCACTTACTTTATGACACTGATCGTGTACGCAAATGTATTGAACGGTTCTATTCGTTATGAAACGTTATTTTGTATTCTCTTCGAACTTCTCACCGGCTAAGTGTGAGAGACAAACGCTCTCTACAATAAAAAGTCTACAGAGGCACAAACCCAGCGCTTTGACTAGAAATGTGGTCAAGAAGCTCAATTACCCTGTATTAGGTTCATTTTTCACAGGATCCCATGAAACCATGTGAAGTGGACGTATGCAGGAAACAGCGTATAGTTATGGTGTCAGTGTTCACTATAGTGACTGGTCTTTTTGAGGGATTATGCCATGAACTGTCATAGAGACAAACGCATTCGAGGAATCAGGAGAGACATGTATCTACAGCGGATGGGATACATTACATTCATCGTTTCTAATTCCCTTGGGTGACGTCTTTTTATGGATATGTCTCAGCAACGGGGTAGATAGGTGGTGCTCTGAACATTAAATGGTGACTGGCTGGAAAACCTACCACCCGCTGTGCTGCACGCAGCTTGGATTAGCCCATTTTCGTGGTGTTCTGTACGAACGTCATGCGACCTCACGCGTGTTAAAACAGTATGGCAGGATGAACACAAGTAACCACCGGAGGTTCCCAGTGATGGAATGGGATATGATACTCAGTTTTCAGTCGTCCCATGTACACCGAAGATCGAAAGGGGCACCTCATGTTGCCTTGTGCGACCACATCTACTAGCTCACATCAGTGTCCTCTTATACAATTATTATTTTGTATCAAGTGAATTAGTTTCGTATTATCCTAGATTATGTGTATTGATGGCGCTCACATGAGAGTGCGTCTAATAATTGAAAACACTCGTTGAAAAACACATTATTAATATTATTGTCAAATAATTTTGAGGACCAACATTAAAGAGAAGTCAGAAAACAAGGAAGGGTATAAGTTGCGCCTAAACAACGGGGCCGGATGTTTGCAATATGTGTTTAACTGTCTTCTGTATCAAAGAGCACGTTGAAATGCAGTGCCAACATAGCATAGCAGCGAACTACCAATGAATCTATGTTTCCAAAACGACGCAAAAGTGTGAATTCTCATAAAACTTGAGAAATTATAATGACGCTTATAAGAGATTGTTCTCATAAAAAGGCGATGCAGAAAATTTCTTGATTAATAGTGGAGGATTCAGTATTTATACAGCCCGGAGGCCACCCACAGTTGATGGCAGTTGCCGTATTTCCGTGTACTTCACCTAGAGCCTTCGCGGAATAGAAGCACTACAGTTAATGACTCATCAGTAATCAGAATATTGCTCAAAAACTTGATGATTTCCGTCATTTCAACTTGGAAGGAATTTGTGATACTTAGGAGTAGGAACTTCGAATAGCCCTGAGAGTCCTACTTGAATTGAAGCCTCCCACGCAAGTTATAAGGAGAAGACCTGGTACTGGTAACAGTAAGCATTCAGTATTCATGAATTGAGGCGCCGAATTTATGGATGTACAACAGCATTAAAGAAATCACAGCCTGTCAATGGCTGATCTCATTAGCACATGCAACATCATAAACTGTATGTTAATTGGTGGAATATGGAACAGATGAATTGACAAATAACGTCCAATCCTGATGTTGTATCTGTAACGCGATGTTTGGATTGGCCGTTTATCAGATCTTCCGTTGTATCGGGGTTTGGATAATCGGTGAATCGAGATTTTTACCACTGAATTCTCAGTAGAGGGTTCGTCGATTGGAGTTAACAGGTCAGGTGATGCCCCTTCTCTCTAGGCAATCGGGCGATCTGATCATTACTCAGATGCAAGAGTAGTCAAGCTTTCACACACGATATTTCGATCGTGTCTAATGTGAAATGAGCGGCGCAGTGATCAACCAGGTTGGATCATGAAAGCGTGGCCGGATTTCAAATACCGGCCATGGTAGCATATGCGCTACTGACGAACTCCTCTGGGATCGAAACTTGATTTGAGTTCTTCTTTTCAAAGCAGGCTCACTGAGTAGTCTATTGGAATGCGGCAGCTGCGACCAATTATGGGTGGTGTTCAATATCTATGAAAAATATTTCGCCACCAGACCAACTTGAACACTTCTTCGATGTACTTCAACCTCCAAACCTCCCCTACTAACTCCGTTCCCCATCGTTCCACTACCCAACCATATCCAACTCGCACTTTTCCGAAACTTCCTGCCATGGAATCAAACGCGGGTGACACCCAGTTATTCTCTAATGAGCTCACTATAAGGACATCAGACTAAGCGATGTCACCAGAGTCTTTGAATCACGAATATATATTTCTGTTTTAGACCTTTGTAAAGGCATGAGAATGGTGCCGAACAATAAAAACGCACTAAGCTTACTGCTTTGCAATACGCGTTCGCTAATTAATGAGATGCATATCATTAGATCCTTCATCTTCTTATATACTCCTTATGTTATTTCAATCACTGAAGGCTGGTGCACCCCTGAGACTTTAGAAACACAACAAAACCTTATAGGTTATCACATGTTTTGCGGAATTCGTAGTGTAAGATGGGGTGGAGGGTGTTTATTCTACCTAAGGGAGCAATATTCTGCATCCATACTCGATGAGCCATATTTTGGTGTGATAGGTGACTTTTGTGGTTGTTAGTGTCGACTGGATTCTGTGAATTACTCTTGAGATGTGTCTACAGACCATCTAACGCCACTCAGGACGACATGGCGAACCTTATTAATGGACTGAACTATGTATCAACCTTACCTTCAAAATACAAAATAATTGAAGGAGACTTCGATACGCTCGACATCTCCTGGACCTCTATCACTGTCCCTGCAAGTCAAGCTAAGTTCCTTGCGTGTGTCCAAATAAACGGATGGCGCCAACATGTTTTAGCGCCAACTAGAAAAGTCCACACTTTAGACCCCATCTTCATTACAGGCATCTTCTCTGCTGCTGTATCCGTCTTGGAACAATTTCCAGGAAGTGATCACAACATAGTTAACTTCATATTCGATGTAAAAGCTGTTAAAGGGTCGACCGTCAAACCAGATTCGTCAACAGGAACGTGTTCACCACACTGCTGAGATCTCTGGAATGGAATACATTTTTTCTTACCTCCGGTCATAGTATTGCAACCGAGGCGTTTAATGAACACTTCAAGTCTTGCATGAACATTTTAATCCCGCAAAGATCGAAACACCGCAATGTGTAAGGTAACGGCATAATTCTTACTCCAAAGGAGCAAAGTAAGCTCAAAAGTTTTAAATCGCAGTACCGAAGAACACTCGAATTTTCTCCTATCGTGCAAATATATAAATGTTCCATGCTATTGAATACAGAACCAAAACGCTCCACATGAGTGAAAAAAACGTGCTCTCAACAACACATATAAGAACTCGCAGTTGATACAGTTGATGAGACGCAGAAATAATGGGAAAGACTCTGCCATCTGAATGGTGACACTACAGGGCAAGACCACTGTAGATGATCCCGTAACAGTCTGTGACGACTTTACTCCGTAGTTCGCTGCTTCCTTCGACAGAGAAGGACACTCACCGCCTCTGCCTCCTACTGTAAGTAAAAGTACGTTCTTGAGCCATATCTCTGTTGATACAGAGCTCATACGCTCTCAGTTAACCATTATCAAACCTTCCCACCTACCTGGTCCTAATGACATTCAACCTGTTGCTCTGAAATACAGAAAGGAATACATCCCTCTAACTCTGCTTAATATTCATACACTTTCCCTGACGTCAGATTCCTTCCCTCTTCAGTGAAAAAACTCTACAATTAAGTTCCGCTAGAAAATTCGCTCGCGACATGACGTCAGCAATTACCGCCCCATTAACCATACTTCAGTTTGTTCTGGGGTGCATGGAAGGACAATAAAATGCCGCATGGTCAAGCTCCCGTTATCACGAAATCCTATAAATCACTCCCAGCGCGGGTTTCTCAACAAGCGTTCTTGCATGACATGCCAGCTAGAAATTCTTAACCATGTGACAGAATCTATTGACTTCGGTGAGGCGATTATCATTATAATGTTGGACATGGCGAAGGCTTCCGATCGCGTGCCTCATGGGCGTCTTGTGCTCAAAATGGTGTTCTTTGGTATACGTGATCCGTTGCTTAGCTGGTCTTCCACATGCCTTTCAGGCCACACACAAACAGTTAAAATAGGAGGCAATAACTCAACGCCCAGACCATCCACTGGTGGGGTAATACAAGGAAGTATTCTGGAACCGTCACTTTTTCACGCATATATATAAACGATATATGTCAAGTTATCAAGCATAGCAAACTTTTCCTATTCGCTGGTAATATCAAACCTGTTCAAAACTTTCCTCCTGGAAATCTAAATTCATGTTTAGAAAATATACGTAAGGACCGCATGACATTGGAGACTTGGTTTCAAGCTCGGCTGATGAAATTTTCAGCCAATAAATCCGCTGTCATTGTGCATGGTTGTCACCTACCAGATGACTCTATAAAGCTGGACGGTCACAGCATACCAACCACCAACTCAGTACGTGACCTGGGTTAACGCTACCCAAACTCATTCAACTTCACGGAAGATATATCGTTCCTAGTCTTTAAAACCTGACGGACAACAGGTCACAGTAAACACTCATTCTTCCTATCTGCTGCACGATTACACCTTTATAAACTGTGTGTACGACCACAGTTTGAGTACGGCACGTTCATATATATGGCCACCTGTGCAAGTTTGATAGGCTACCTCTGGAAAGCCTTCAACGTACATTTACGAAAATCTAATTGGGTATCCATATTCTCTGAACAACAGAGAACGCTGCCAGACGCTTGCACTCGATCCTCTTTGGCCACGGCGACTCAAGTTTGATCTTGCACTCATGTATAATCTGGTCAATGGCAATAAATTCACCGTCAGCTTTGCGACTCGCTTACAACACGGGTCGGAGTATAACCCCAGAAATAAGAACTTCCACTTGACAGCTGTTAAATTCCGGGAAAAACTGCGTTTAAATTTTTTCACAGTAAAATAATAGTATATTTGGAACACATTCCAATATGCAATTAGAGCCAGTAAGACTATACACTGATTCAAACGAAACTCAGAAACTTCTCCAATAATGACAAACGTCATGTCCATTTTCAAGCCCTACCTGTCTGAGAACGTTATCTTTCAAAACGGACCCAAAAGCAACTGACGAAAAACCATCTACGTTGCATGATGTTACGTCATGCATACTTCAAACAGATCAAAACTGCCTATTTCAGGATAGATCTTGCAATTTTAGACTTGCCGGCGAACAGTAAAACATGTCCATAGTCAACACGTATAGGTGTCAATATACAAGCCTGTTAGTAACAATCCAGTCTTCCTGTTACAGACTTACCCCATATTTATTGATAGTGCAGTGGATCTAACCAGCATATGGAAACTCAGGTGCGAATAGGAAGTCGAAATCTGATGAAAAGGAAAAACAAATAACTCACAACAGTTCGTGGAGGCACGTTGGTTCAGTGTTCCTATACACCAAATGAGGATTCTCACTGATACTACTTGTCGTGTGTCCCCCATATAGTCTCAATGTCACGACCGAGATAATTCCAATGACAGACAAATGAATAAACAGATTTGTCGAGTGAAACGGTTGATTCCGCTGAATTCTAACTATTCCGAAGATTTGTACGCCACCGACCGTGAACGCGAACAGCAATCAGAACTCGTGAGCTCGAAAGTGTAATTTTGAAAATTAATGATTACTCTGTGGATTGATTAACCTCGTTCAAACATCATTTGTACATGTGAGGTTGAAGAAGATGAGAAGGCATGAATAACAATAAAAATATGAAGCAGAAAATAGCGTACAAAACGCTACGATAGCTTGTGCGTCTGTGTTGTAAACCACCAAGCAAAAGCTGAGCATACTAATTTTTTTCGGAAAACAAAAATACTCAACCTGTTCGTCTCATGGCTGCATAATAACCCTGAGTCGCAACTCCTCCTTCTTCCTTCCTGAGAGACAACCAGGCAATCTCCCGGTATTTTCAAACATTGTTTTCATTCTATATACCGGCAGTAATCGTATACCAAGGAAAGCTTATAAACGATCATTTCTCGTGTTATTTGATATTAGCTGTTCACTTATGGTATATATTTCATTAACACAATGCCATTGACGTCACATAGAAGGATATGCCAGGATATCATATTTCCCATTTTTCGACATAGCTCTCACAGTCAGTTTCGCGTTCTCTCGTTCATCACATGATTCCGCTCTCCATTCTTGGTTTCACTGATATATCCCACGCAAGAAAATATTTCACCCCGCCCGGATACCCGAAATTTTGCAATGGTTCGGCATATCGCAAGCTTCTCAAAATTCTTTGGAATTTGAGCGAAGAATGACGTACGTTCGAGTGGTCCGTCTATTCCTTCAAAAGTATGTGCGAACTAGCATCGCCCCCATCATGAAAATTTTCTACAAATTTTCCTTTGAATATCTACAAGAAATAATGTTTTAATTCTTCGCCAATACATCCACTTCATCCGTCAAGTACCCCTTTATTTGCACGACCTTGAGCAATAGGCCACTGATTGTAAAAATCAGGTCAGCCGATTCTGCTTTGAATGCCCGTGACTTCGCGGACCAACCTCCGGGCGAGGTGGACGCACCAGGGGACAGCGTTCTTCCAAAGTACGCGTTCAAACAACAGTTCTGAAAAGAGGACCAATACGAACAAGCATGAGCCGGAGACGCAGTAAGCCATGCACACGACTTACACAAACGCAAACCACAACGGCACCGACAACACAGCAGTACGCCTCGTCGCACAACTCAAATTCAATTCGTGCGCGCTCGCTTGCTTCGGTTGCTTGGTACAGTGATCGCCTGGTAGAGTC
The DNA here is from genome assembly GCA_008508345.1 of Paragonimus westermani. Lineage (NCBI taxonomy): Eukaryota > Metazoa > Platyhelminthes > Trematoda > Plagiorchiida > Troglotrematidae > Paragonimus > Paragonimus westermani. The sequence goes on along the minus strand of QNGE01000072.1, from coordinate 271,086 downwards.
CTAACTGATGTAACAACTCAACTATTCTATCGAATTGTGCAGATATCATGTACTATGTTTTCAGAAGTATGTAGCTTATGGTTGTCTGCTTAAAATTGAAATCTTCTCTCATGTAATATCTGTTTTGTTGCTCTATTCACATGGCAGACTCATTGTACAATTTACAAAGTTGGTGTTCAAATATTTATATGCTTGAAAATCTGTACGCTGATCACGCTCTCTTGAGCGTGCTTCTCACATATCCGTCGGGAAATATTCCATTATTATTATTATTATCAATGCTGGTTAACTACAGTTGATGGACTGCAGGTATTTTGTCCAAAATTATGACTGATATTTCCTAAAATATTCCGAAACGATGTCTCGTACAAAAACGTATTTTTCCGTTTAAAACCGCCTTGAAGTGTAATACCAACGAAATGCCTAGTTGCCTTTGGTTCACCCATTAACGGCACCTTCCAAATGCTGGCCACTCAACGTAGGAAGAAATTGGCCCCAAACAATGGACGTGTGTCTTTCTCGGTTTTAGATTTCGACCTGGAAGGCAGGAATTGGTGTAGTTTAAGAGAGCTTTCGCCTCACAGCTGCGGGACTGTCCGAGGTTTCTTAGTTTTCACATATGGTCGCATTTAATCCCCTTTTTATACGGGACAGAATCAAGCTCCGTCACGTCTTGTCATACAGTTACACGCTATTTCTTTGGCTGCCTCCAATGAAGACCTTCAACCCCCCGCATTTGCTCTACTGCCCATTACCATAATCGCGTTTGAAATGGAAATTTCGGCCACAGTTACCCTATTATTAGACTTTTCCGGTGGTTAAGAACTGTTATTCGGGTCATCGGTGCTAACATCATTGGTAACTTCGCCAGAGACCTTGGAGGGAATCCGAAGTGTCTCAAAATCTGTCGTGAGCCTTCGTCCGAAAGAAGAAGCTTTCAGCATATGGGGAGTAGATCCATCCTAGAACAAACTGTTGAAGACGCAAAGTCATCCGTTCATTTCGCTCGTCTGTATAATTAGTTTGCTTGAGCCGACTACCCACAGAATAATTCCCCTCACGTCTGTTGTGGCCTCAGCACTTTTGGCTCCGTTCCGGCCAACATAAGAGACGTAAGCGTTGAAGAGGTTGCCAAAGCAGATTGCGTTTGCGCACGTAGTATGAATGAATCTTCGTGTAGTGAAAACGCTCCCCAACGTAGCAAGCAAATAACGCCCTCATCTTTATGTTTGAGAGCCGCGGCTGTATAATCAACCGTATTTGTCAACAGCTTAATGGCTCTCTTAGCAGCTAACAACCCTGGATTTGATGCACACAGCTTACTGAATCTGAGAGCGTCTCGTGTTGTAGAGTGAACACAGCGGCAAATTTTTGAAACGAATCTCTCGGTTTGCGTTGTGCCTAGGTGAACTGAAGATTCGTGGTCCTGAGTCAGCCCCCAACGCCTGCTGACTGTTTGAATTGTATATATCTTCTCTATATGAAGTGAGAAGCATACTTCGAAGACTATACGCCATGCACACGAATCTGCATTCGCCTTTCTTGAGTGACTTGTACCGGTCCGCTGTGAGTCCTATGTGTTTGCTGTAGCGCTTTTTGTTAATTTTCTTTAGATCTCTTGGGCCTTCTGGCGCTGCTGAGCTCCGTCTGATTGGTGTTGGGAAGTAGTCCCATGTTTTTTATACTCCTCAGGTAAACTGCATCATTCCTCCTCATTTTCACTTTAGCCAGTGCAAACATCCTCCTTGCTGTTATTCATTTTGAGCCTTGTAGACTTAAGTGTCGAAATTAGTCACTACTTATATATTTTTTCTTGAGTAGTTTGTTATACGCAAACGGCTCTATTTACCCGAAAAACCAATAACCGTCCGACTAACTGGGCCCAGTCTCATTTCATCGTCCCTCATCATCAAACAACGCCCAGTTGTTGTCGTTGTGAAGGTATATTCTCTCCTCAGTTTCTGGGGATTTTTCAAATTGTGGATATGTTCCATTTTTCCTCAACTGCTTGGTCAGTACCGTATTAAATAAAGTTTCTACAGGTGCTTTTTCACCAACTGTTTCCTGAATAGATTAACTTCCTGCCTTTGGACATTGAAAAAATCATATACTGTATCGCCAGCTTAAGCAAAACAGGGTGCAGATAGTGGGAGTTGGCGGACAATTCATTCCAGTTCAGAGCCGCTGCCTTGTCCTAGGACTCCGTCAACTTAAATGTAACAGACCGAAAACTAGCACAATCGACTGGCCTACCTGTCCGTTATTTTCTTTAAATTCTGAAAGATAACTTTGGTGGACATTAGTTGGAAGAAAATTGCGTGACATAATTGAGAGTGTGGGTTTGAGAGAAGTGATCAAAGGGCAGTCTGTGATAGAACAAACACTAACACAACTGTAAGCGGATAGAAGACGAAAGGTTAAACTTAGTCATATTCCCTCTTATTTGAAATGTTCGGTGCGATCTAGAGCCATATTGTCCACGTTTTGTGCGCTGTTTTGATCGTCCTGCTTGATCACTACGCAAGGTTTTGTCACTCACGTCTGTTTCGCTCGATGGAACATCGATACAATGCGTTTCAACTGAAATCTTCCGCACAAACCTGCCAATTTTGCCTAAAGTGTTAGTGGTTGGTCGGGCTCACCAACATCGTGAGGCCAGTTCCCTGTCCTTTGGTTCGCACACTCAGAATCTTCCCAGCCTTATATAAACGCGGATTGGAGTCCGTGATGAGAAAATAGTGAATTTGCACGCAAACTGCCCGTTGATTCTATCACTGTTCACAAGCGCATTTTAACGCAACAAGTAAAGTCCTCAGGAGTTTGAACGTAAAAGAACTTTCGGCACAACCACACGACAGCCACTGAAGAGGGCGAATGTCAACTAATAATCCAGACGACCTTCAGAATTCATACAAGTGTCAGGCCGCTCCCAATGGCAATGACCAAAACATTGTTACTCTAGGGGATGTAGTTCATAGTAAGGAAGATGACTTGAATTCACTATGAAGCCAAGAGTAAAGCGGCAATACCCAAAGCAACACACTTCTATGTTGGTGGTTCGTAATGAAGTTACACTGTAAGTTGGTGTGAACAGGTGAGTTAGTAGTAGTAGCAGTGAGAAAACTCCCGCTTCGCAGGGAGCTCAGGATTCTGGAGACTTCGAAGATGATCTCACTACAACCTTTTTGGTAAATCGTATCAACTTGGTTTTGACCTCCCTGGTACCCGTTAACAACTGCACTGGAGAAGCCTGAATCAATTGTAAGTAAATGTCGATAATTCGTGCTACTTGTCTGTTCTACCATGAACGCCTTCCTAACTTTATTGCACACTCCACATCACTACCTTATATAGTTTATCGCCGAGCATGTCGGCATGGCGTAGCCGCTTCCTATTATTTCTACGCTATGTACGCCGCGAACATTTTAAGTGCCTAATTTCCTTGATAAACTTGGCGATGGTTTTATTTAGGCATTGACGAGTGTGAGACACCCTAGGCACTGCATTTCAGTCCACGATTGTGGTTTGCAGTTTTGCTTATCCTAAATGAGTTTGTGGGAAAATACAGTGACCGCATTCGTGATATCATTTAGATTCACCAAATCTACATCCAGAATGATGTCGTGGGAACAAAAATTAAGCTGCTCTGGAGAACAAAACGATACTGCGCTCTTACGTTACCATTCTAGGGGACCGTGGACCGTCGCTGCGGCGCTGACAAACGACCACAAAAAGAATTGCCTTGAAGTGGACGATGGGTGGAACGTCTGCTTCCGTCGACACACTGCCGACATCACTGCCGCCCACTGAGAAAGTGGTGGCATTCACACATCACATGCAACAAAATCTGGAGCACGTCTTCCGCAAAAGTCGAAATTCGAACAGCACACCTTCATTCTCACGTTGACGCTGTCGTACACCAATCATGAACACACCATACTGATGCTACTGCCCAAACTCCGGCTTATGACGGAAGGAAAGTCGTGTTTGTTCCTTGTAGTGAATACGTTGCAAGGTAGCATTCATTTGTGTCTTTTGTAGATGCCCTCCGTAAGCTTTATCTGTACCTTTGTTTGAGACTACTGTCAACATTTTTGCATTTGACTGATTACAACGATAAAACGGGATTTTCCGCTCACCACCTTTGTGTTACAATTTCTGATGGATTTTTCCCTGATGAATAAATTACTTGACTGGAATTTTAGCTCCGGGTATCTGATTTACCAATATTCAGAGCTTCGTAGTCCTGGACCGCGTATGGGGTTGTTTCTCTGAGGTCGCCTGAGCCCACCCTACAACGCTGCCCTTCTTTTATATACTGTGACCTTTCCAATGTAGCAGGCTTCGGCTGACCGATGAGTCATTCTATTTCATCTACATATACACACATTCTCCCGCTTATTCTTCCTGCTACAGCTTTTCCGTAGCGTTATCATACTCTTGTTCGCTTGTGATATTTAGGTGATTAAGTTATTACGTCTTCCGAATCCACTTCCTCGGCCAACGCACCGAAGCGGCAATAACACGACCGACGGTCAGTGGATTAATTTCAAGATGTCGCTTAATTTCGCTTTTAGGGTAGTCTAGTGGTATCTGAATTTTCGTTGGTACAAAAGCCGAAGTGAATATCGTTCCAAAATAGTACTGGCCTCTCACAATCACTTCGAAGGCCCTGAATGTAGCCAGCGGAAGCTAAGCAGAAGCGTACGGTACACACTTATTCATCTTCCAGTCAGTATGCGGCGAGAAATTCGTTGAATATATGCAGCTTCTCGAAATGCAGTCATGGCTACCAAATTATTCTCGGCTTTTGCGCCTGCTGTCGTTGCCCAGCAAAACAACTTCATGGATCGGACAACGTTACGGTAGATACATGACACACACCGTTTCCAGTTGCATTCCCTTGCATTCACTCCAAACCCCGAGTTCACCCCGACTTTCTGTGTTATGTCAAAGTCTGTCACAGTGTGTTAAAGTAGCTGCTTGCGTGAGTGTTTGATTATTAGTATATGTTAAGAGAACTTTGATAACCACGTTCACTGCCTTATTTTCTCCCTTCTTTTTGATTTGTCTCCTCACGTTGGAATTCTTTATACCGATTACGAGCTTTTATGCTGAAATTTATCCGCAGAGAGTTTATGCTGTAGCCAATTTACCGTAAATATTTGGGTTTGGAATATCGTGGGAATAATTATGGACGGAATACTTAGGAAAGTGTGAAATATGCCTATTGTACTGTGAGAATTTCTTTGTTTTAATGCGCAAACGATGTTCATCAAGGACGCTAAGGAGTTGCGCTAAATTAACAGTGAAATATGTTGACGAGACAGCTTAAGTTTTGCGATCTAGTTGATAGAGGGAATAAGGAACCAATGATTGATGAACATGCACCGTATAAGTTGTTAGCCACTTTTCTGAAGACTTTTCATTCGATATTCCTTGAAATATGTGCCGACAGTCGATAAGTTTGGGTCATTATGGTCATCCTCGCGTGCGATGGGAAACCACTGAAATTTTGAGGCGTCTTTGGTAAGTAGATAAGGCCGCAGCTGATGACTTCTAAATATAATGCGGGCGGATCCCGGTGTGATCTGCTTACAGTAGATATTGCTCACCGTAATCGGCGTAAGCTGCTTTGGCCTCAAGGTAACCGGAGAATGTGTGAAATACTTAAGTTACCTCATCACCAAGAAGAAGTAATATCACGTGTCTTCCGGAAAGCAAAGCGATTTCACGAGAAGTGAGGAAATGTAATGCATGAAGCCATTCGGGGTTAAAAGTTCGACGGTCAGCCTACGTGCACCCTATAGTCACAACGCCACGACCTATGGTTAGACACACTGACGTCTATGCTCGACGGTCAGCCTACGTGCACCCTGTAGTCACAACGCCGCGACCTACGTGCACCCCCAGAGAGAACATCACGATATTGAAATATCGAAATAAGTTTATTATATTAACGTTATCATTATCTAGGTTATTCCGTCGGAAATCAAGGAAGCTGCATGCTTTCTGTACCGCTTCAGCAGAAGTCTTCCTCTTGCTGTGCATGCTGGTCTACAATTAAACCGTATGTAACATGTTAAGTGGGGTATTACTTACGTTTGCCGGTGACGTCTGTGTTGTCATTAGCGAACACTTTCACTTGAACCCGTTTGCGTGGGGTAACAACGCGGAACTCATCTTCAGATGTATCATCAGTGACTACTGGAGCTGCACACGGCCTGTGTTTTCGTTTCAACGTCGGAGTTGACACCGTGTTTGAGGTCGATGCAACTGAACATGCATAGTTAATGATATCATAACTTACCTGGCGAGGGAGGTTGTAATGCCCTGTGCAGAAGGGGCAGTGTGATATGTCAGCATTATTCATGCACTCCACATGGAAAAATAACTGGTCCTTATCGCACCCATAACCATTCGTATTAACGGGGTTACCACAATATCCACAGGGCACCCCCATGAGATGCTTCAAAACCAACTGACAGGCAAATGTTGTCAGCTGAGAGAGTATATTCTTAACGTACACGTCTACGCTGACCAACTCCCGGCGGTCGCAATCGTAAGTGCACTGCATCTCAAACTCCCGCATCAGCCACTCGCCGTGGGACCAGATTTTACTAATGGCCGTGGCTAAGTGACCTATCGGATAAGTGCGCTTCTTTAGTCGCCCATTCGCATTCTCCAGACGGTTGTTTGTTCAATCTCCGAAATGAACAACATCCGACTGTGCATGGATGGCCCACTTGGGCTTTATATACAGCCGATTGCACAAGAGATAGTTCATGAAGCTGGGGTCTGTTAGCCGGATTATCGCAACATCCCGGTTGAACGTGAGAAATGAATAGACAAAGGTGATCACTCACTCTTCAGAGTTGTTGCAAGTGGCCATGCGATGAAACAAATACCAGCTTCTGAATTAATTCGTCTGGGTGGTGATTATAAGGTTTCTTACAACTACTTACATGTTTCCTCACAGCATCCTGAACATGGAAGTAACACAACATAATGTCTCACCTCAAGACTACTCGTGCTGCTCACATTTGGCCCGCCATTTTATCCATCACAAACGTCCTGACACGTATGCGTTCCCCCATAACCTCCCGGAATGTCTCGAACAAATGACGCAGGGATGCGTATTTCTCATTTCGTACATAGGCGTACATTACGGATCGTCCATGGCCCATGCCGTCTGTAACGAGGAACTGATACAACTTTAGGCTACAGCGGTCAATGCGAAGTGATGGAGGACCTAATTGTGGCGGTTGGTTACATGAGTGGCATCGACGTTTACCACGTCAGGGAACCGTCTGAATAACTGAACTTGCCCTCTGCGTGCAAAACATATGTGCGTGTACCTATTGTTGTCGTCTCTGATGACACGCAGCACGCCGTTTTCCTCTATATGATCCAGGATTCGTGGCAGATTTTCTGCTACATTAGTGCGCACTGACCCACTTACTTATCACTGGCGGTTTCGACCAATGGCGGATGTTGCAAATATCCATGGTAGTTATATACTTGCCATAAACATCCGCATCATACTGCTTCAACTCAGCAGTTGGCGTGTTGTACCCAAAGAGATGTCTCGAGTTGTTCACTTCACTGTCTGTGAGCCGACGAATCCTTGGATGGGCATCGTACAGCAAGGCAGTTAGGTCGTGATTGCGCTCCAACGTGAAAGAGCTAACAACCAACACGGTATTCCTCTTAACCACGTTAAATCGTGATTGGCAGCATGTATCGCGGGAACTGTGCAATGGGACTTATGTGAACTGAACTCACTAAACACGTCGTACTCCACGGCTTTTACTCTTACGTCGCTTGTGTTTTATACAACGGAATGCCATCTAACAGGTAAACTCAACGGCAATCACACTCACATGATCATACTTCAAGCGCCCACTGCCTGATTTCTTGCTTGAACCAAGCACATACAGAACACTGTAATCCTTCATGTACCGATCTAAGCAACTTTTGAACTCGCTGAGCCTAGCAAATTCGCGATCCTCAAAGACATCTTTAAAGCCCTGTAAATAATCCATAACCTAAAATGGAATATAAGATAACCTCGGTCAAATATTCATCACACGTGAAAAAAATCTTCACAAGATACTACATTTACACCGTCACAACCCCCACCATCGCTAATTTCGATCTCGGCGCCAAATGAAGGACAAACTGATTTACGGTCAACCAAAACAAATCTTCTCAACTTTCCTGATGCTGTCTGTCATGGAAATCGATGACTTTCACAGTCCTGGGCGATATCACGGAAATATCGTCCAGTGTTCAATGATTTCTCATTTTATTGCCGTCTAACGGCAGCTTTCACTCCCTGCGGGTAATTTTCATCAGCCTTCATTACAATCTCACACTACCGCTTAAGCAGCGCGTGTGACAAACCATTTCTCCCATGAATGTTGGTCTTGATGTATTATTAAAGCTTGTTAACGTTTACCTGTAGGAAATTGTTTCCGCGTAGTCTTTCTTTCATACTTTTCCTTGCTGGATATTTGTTTATATGTACCCTGGTTTCATTTTCGCCTGACCGCTTCACCATCACATGACTATTGCATTTGTTCATATTTACGCGAACCGTTAATCTCGGAACTTGCATACTTGATGGATTCAATATCGAGGTTTGTTGTTATCCTCCATTAATTGGTTCACCATATTGTTTTTGAACATTAGCACCTTATTAATAAAAACTCGCCAATACGACCGTCTTCCCTTTTAGATCCGAAACGGTTGCTCGACGGGCTTAGAATTTATTAACGCTCGTTACTTATAGACGCGACTATCGTGGATTCAGCGTATCGATAGACGTTGCGAGAAGACTAAGCCTTGATCGAACAACCAGTAGACATCCGGGATCAACACAGTATGCAAGTACTGTGTACTGCCCTGAATTTGCCCACAATTTGCAGCCGGGCGGTGAAAATTATTGGCCAGCCTCGCTTCACCGGTTTTACAACCGCATACTATTAACTTTTCTGCGACAGTTTTCCTTCACTAGACAACCTCACAAACCTCCGACCGCTACCTCATTCCCTGCATTCTCAACATTCTCCCATCACGGACTCCCACGATTTTCTACAGTTAACTTGGTACATGTGCATAAATCTCCTCCCAAAGATGTTTCACAAACAGCTTAATGACCCTTCTGATATTCTTTTATTATTTTCACCGTCTGTTGGTCTGCACAATGCTGTTCAAAGCTTTCAATGCTTAGTGCATCAAGCTGTACGCGGTTCCGATTAAATTTACATTTACCCAGGTTACATTCTGACTGCTGACCTGGTTCGCTCCCAGCAAGGAAACCATCTATTTTTCCCGTCGTTCCCCTATACTTTGAAATCAGAATTAAGAGAAGTCTCTTCAAACCTGCCGTCCTTATCGGTTCGATCAAATTTCGGATCATTTCGCTATTTCTGGGTATGGGCTGATACTTAACGGAGAAGGTATATAGGTTCCCAACTTTCCTTATCTCAACCCCACTCGAAAATTTTGGTGTGCCGTTTACGTGATTGTCTATCTGTGGTCACTTTTATCACGCTGATGATACCTTTTATGACCACTATTCTATCTTCTACGAAGATCGAAAAATACCTTATCGTCAGCCCATAAGTGTCAGGCGCTTAGTGCGGATAAGTAAGCTTTTAGTGAAGGCATTCTCACGCTACGTTTCAAAACAACCTGGAAAGACGGCCGCTCCTGTGGTGTGACATTTTGGCAATGATGGAAGGTAGGGTTTCCCAGTAGGTTGTCGGCAACGAAATAAACTCATCTTTACTCTTCTTCACAAGTTCTTCCACGTCCCAGTTAGTCGTAGCACATTCGGCTGGAAACTGCTTGCGATCAACATACAACTGGGTATTTCTTAAATCAGTTAAAAACTCGTGCTGTCGCCTTCCGGACGGATCAAGTATTATGCGTCGAAGCGCTTAACTTTTATCAAAAAAAGGTTCTTCTTGCGAAATACGTCGTGATTTCATCATATACATTGCGACGGAAGCTTTGTGCATTCCGGAACACTTAAGCGAAGTCGCGGACCCTCTTCCCAAGCTACAAGTTCATGTGATTTCACATTCAAATGGCGTAATCCTGAAAAACTGGAGCAACAGCGACAAAGCTATTTCAGTCAGACTGCTTTTCATCCTGTTCGCCCATGGATTCCTTTATTCGTTCTCATTTCGCCATCGTGCTTGACGCATCTGCATCTGAACATTGGTCCAACCAAAATATCTCAACAATTAAGCACGATGCTGAGGAGCTATTAATGCAATCATCGAAGTGACGCGGTTCAACAGAAAGCAGTTGAGCTAAAGCCTGGTCAATTGTCAGAAGCAAGGGAGGTCAACTATACACTGGCGAGCGCTTGGGTGAGTTATGGTTGGGCCAAATTTTCACGTCTCGAGTTCGAAGGTTGATACAGTGTCATCGTTGACTCTCAGCGCATGTTTGACACTCAACTGAAAAAAAGAAGTGTGTATTATCTTAGGATTTTGAAGTCAGCAATATTGCCAGACGATGAATAATTACATTTGCAGACAAAAGAAGCGTGTTAACAGACAACAGGGTTCCAGTTCAGAATAGAGCTTAACGTAGGCATTACGGCGAGGCTAATTCACCTGGTCGTTCATGCTTACCTCCTCTGCAATACAATGGAAAAAATAAGCACGTGAACCCATACCCACACCCAGGGAGAAAGAGGATATATCTATTACCACCCCCTAATCTTCGGCCTCTTCCCAACAATAGCAATACCTCACGCAAAACACCTTTTAAAGTAAGACTTGACCAGAGCCCCACTATTCAAACCAGAGTTGCTTATCCTATGCTTAACAAATCTTTTAATACAAACAGCCTTCACAGTATTAATGCTCACCTAAATGCATCCCGTAATCTCTTCGCGGACAACGTGCATGTAGGTATGATCAATCCGTTTCAACCTTACCTTTGTTATTGCGTCACCCACCGTTCAAACCTCCCCTGCCCAGCCCACCTCCCACACTCCCATTGCCCCAATAGACCTTACTGACACATTTTCAAAATTTTCTGTCATGGACACAGACGCAGAGGACATTCCATTAGTTATCGATGCGCTCACCATAACCGCATCAGACCAAGGGACGTCACCAAAGTCTCTGAATCCCAAAGACCCTTCTGCTTCGGATATCTTTAAAGGCCTAGAAATGAGGCCGAACAAGAAAAATGCACTTAGTTTACTGCTTTTGAACGCACGCCCACCGGTCAATAAGATGCACATCTTTAGGTCCTTCATCTTCCTATATAATCCTTGCATTATTCTGGTCACTGAAGTTTGGCGTACCCATGAGACTTCAAACACACAACTAAATGTTATAGGTTATCATATGTTCCGTGAAAATCGCGGTGCAGGACGTGGCAGTAGATGTTTAATTCACTCGATTAGCCGTGTTTTGAAAGAACTGATTACTCATTGTGGCTGTCAGTGTCAACTGAATCCCGTGAACTACTCTTAGGATGTGTCTACAGACCACCTAACGCCTCTCATGACGACACGACTAATCTTCATAATGTACTGATTTATGTGTCAACATTGCCCACACAGTACAAAATAAATGATGGAGGCTTCAATATGCCCACTATCCCTTGGACCTCCTTCACAACCACTGCAAATCGAGCAGTTTCTTGCACGTATCCAAGTGAATGGTTGGCGCAAACATGTTTGAGCACCTACCAGACAAGACCACACTTTACACCTCATTTTTACAACAGATATCTCTTCTCCTGAAGTATTCGTCCTGGAACGGTTTCCACGAAGTGATCACAACGTGGTCAACCTCATGTTTAACCCTAGAGCTGTAAAAGCGTCGAACATTATAAGTTATCGCCAGATGAAATTAATCGACTGGAATACGTTCGCCACTCTGTTGAGGTCATTGGTGTGAAACACATTCTTTCTGACCTCTGAACCTAGTATAGCAACTGGAGTATTTACAGAACACTTCAGATTTTGTATGAACATTTTAGCCCCCGAAAAATCAAAACGCCGTATTGTGTGTGGTAAAAACTGGACCCACACTCCAAAAGAGGAATGTAAGCTCAAAAATCTGAAATCAAGATACCGAAAAACACATGATTCCTCCCTTATTATTCAAATGCACAAAATGTTCGACACTATAGAGACTAGAACCAAAATGCTCCGCCTAAATGAGAAAAAACGTGCGCTGAACATCAAAGAGAAGAGCTCAGAGTTGATGCGGTTATTTAAACTCAGAAACTGTACAAGAGTCCCTATTACCCCAGGAATTATATTAGGGAACAAAAATACCGTAGATGATCCCGTAACAATTTGCAAGGCCTCCAATTCGTATTTTGCTGTTTCCTTTCCCTGTAAAACAAACACGCTCCTAAGCCACATTACTGTTGATGCAGTAAAAATACGCTCCCAGTTAGCTACTATAAAACGCTCTGACCTTCCTGGTCCAGAGGGTATACACCCTGTTACTCTCAAACATGGAGGGGATGACATCCCTCTCCTTTTGCTTAATATTTATACACTTTCTCCATCGTTATGTTCCTCCCCTCTCCAATGGAAAAATTCTATAATTCAGCCCCGTTACAAAGGTTGCTCACGACAGAACATCAACAATTATCGTCGCATTAACCATACTTCAATTTGTTCCAGAGTATTGGAAAGGATAATAAAATGTCGCATGGTTGAATTCTTATTATCACAAAAGCCTATAAACCTATCCCAGCATGGATTCCTCAGCAAACGTTCGTGCGTGACGTGTCAGCTAGAATTCTTTGATCATGTTACAATATCCGTTGAATCAGGGAATGCAGTTGTTATTATACTCCTGAATATGCAAAAAGCTTTTGATCGTGTGCCTCATAAGCGCCTTCTGATCAAAATGGCATCTTTCGCTATGCGTGACCAATTACTCAGCTGGTTTGCTTCATACATTGTGGACCGCACACAACCAGTGAAAATAAGAGGTAACAGCTCAACGCCTAGACTAGTCACCGGCGGAGTGATTCAAGAAAGCGTCCTGGGAACGTTACTCTTCCTTATGTATATATATGATATATGTAAAGTTATCAAACATGGCAAACTATTCCTATTCGCTGATGATATCAAACTTGTCTATACTTTTCCCACTGGCAATCTCAATTCTTCTTTAGAAAATATTCGGGGGGACATCATGTCATTCGAGTCTTGGCGTCAAACCTGTCTGATGAAATTCTCAGCTAATAAATCCACCATTGTCGCACACGGTTGTCATATACTAGAGGACTTTATAAAGCTGGATGGTCATACTATTCCAACTGCCAACTCAGTCCACGACCTAGGTTTATGTTACTCAAACTCATTCAATTTTGCTGAACATATAACTTTCCTAGCAGCTAAAACTAGACGAACGTTTGAATGCATTGAGCACTCATTCTTCCTTCCTGCAGCTCGACTGCAGCTTTGTAAGGTGTGCGTACGACGCCAACGTGAGTACAGCATGATCATACATAGTCACTTGCGCAAGTCTGATAGGCTAGTTCTGGAAAGTCTCCAACGTGCGTTTACCAATGGTTTAGTGGGTTATCCGCCCACTCAGAACTACACAGAACGCTACCAGACGCTTGAACTGGATCTTCTTTGATTACGGCGTCTCAAGCTGGACCTCGCGCTCATGTATAATCTAGTTTATAGCGATAAATTTACTGTCAAACCCACGATTCGCCTTTAGCACAGCTCAAAACACAACCTGAGGAACAAAGAGTTTACTTTGACAACTCTTAAATCCCGCAAAACACTCCGTTCAAATTTTCCCCTAGTGAAATTTATCTACATTTAAAACAAACTCCCACATGAAATTAGAGCCAGTAAGAATATACATGAATTCAAACGAAGCTTAGAAACTTTCCCGACATTTAAGAACGTCATGTTGATCTTCAAGCTCTGCCTGCCTGAAGACGATATCTTTGAAAACGGGACTAATAACATCTAAACATCAGATCTAATCTGGTAACAACCGAGGATGAACCTCTACCACATGATGTAACGCCACACATACTTTGAACTGATCAATGCTATCGATTTCGCCATTTGAGGAATTCCTCATTTTCGAAACTTATTATTTCTCCAACCGGATAGATCTTGTACACAGCTTTGTCGAAAAATTGCAGCTGCGTAACAAAACTACAGCCAACATATGGTAACATAATAAACATCCCTGTTAGTAGTAACCAAACCACCCCGGTACACTCTTACTCCATACATAACGATTATCAGCTGTGTATAGCTATCAACCACTACGCAATATCTGTGCACGTCGAAACAATTTAGAGAATATATCGCTGAACCCGTTCGCCTCATATGATTACATATAAATATGTCTCTTCCTATCCTACCAGACCACCTGAAAATCTTCCCGTTTTGCTGAACATCTTTTCCCTTCTACATAACGGCCGTACATACTAGATCGACATCGTAATTCGGCTGTAGTCATATGCTACGAAAATCTGTGAATCGATCACTTTTCGCGTTATACGATGACAATTATTTGTTAGAGATATATATTTTATTGACTATATAAAAGATTTGGTCTGGAAATATCAGATTCCATTATTCGTCATACTTCACATGACCATTTTACGTTCTTCTGCTTGTCACGTAAGTTTGCATCCCATTCTTGAATTCACGATAAATTCTAAAGCGAGACAACATTCCACAACGTCCAGAAAATCAAAATCCTCTATTGGTTGAACGAATCGTGAGGTCTGTAAAATTTCGTCGATTTGAGGAAATAACCGAGTCTGTAGTGTCTTGTACACTATTTTCTGCTTCATATTTTTATTGCTATTCATGCCTTTTCATCTTCTTCAACCTCGCATGTACACTTGATGCTTGAACGAGGTTAATCGACACACAGAGTAATCAATAATTTAAATATTGTACTTCCGAGTTCGCGAGTTCTGATTGCTGTTCGCGTTCACGGTCGGTGGCGTACAAATCTTCGGAATAGTTAGAATTCAGCGGAATCAGCCGTTTTACCCGACAAATCTGTTTATTCATTTGTCTGTCATTGGAATTATCTCGGTCGTGAAATTGAGACTATATGGGGGACACACGACAAGTAGTATCAGTGAGAATCCTCATTTGGTGTATAGGAACACTGAACCAACGTGCCTCCACGAACTGTCGTGAGTTATTTGTTTTTCCTTTTCATCAGATTTCGACTTTCTATTCACACCTGAGTTCCCATATACTGCTAAGATCCACTACATTTATTGGTGAGCCCGCTTTTTTCTTCCGAACTGCGTTTCTATCCACTTTTTGTTATTAACAATGCTTGACAACACTGCAGACATTGACATTAAAACCAAGCACAACGTTGCTTTAAAATTGCCTGGGTACAGCCCTCGAAACCCTCGATTGTGGTTCCATCAGATTGAGGCCGTTTTGCCACCAGGCGGATAACATCAGAGAAAATAATATTTTCATACGTGGAACAATCACCTCCTTTTGATGCCGCAGCTTAAGTGGAAGGCCTGTTGGAATCAATCCCAGCTGATTCCTACTATACTATCTTGAAAGACACCATCATAAAACGCACTTGAAAGTCAGAAGCAAAACTCCTACATGATTTGTTCAATTCGGTCGAGTTGGGTGATCGGTCTCCATCTCAACTATTTTGTTATATGAGAGGTCTTTCGGGCTCGCGGAAGCTCGACGATGCCATTTTAAAACAGCTATGGGCCAAACATCTGCCATCCGTGGTACAACACATTTTGGATGCCATGGATGAAGAGAGTTCACTCGACAAATTAGCAGCCCTTGCGGACAAAGTAGCAGAGACTTTCCATCCACAGCCAATGTGTACCACAACCATAACAGTTCCCGAGTCACTCCTTTCAGTCCCGAAAACTGATGATAGACTGAAACTTTTGATAGAGAAAATGTGCCACCGTATGGACAATATGGCTATGCAGATTAACGAACTGAAGAAGCAACCACCCAGAAGCCGTACAAGATTTAACTCTCGCACGCGACCAAGGTGGTGTTGGTACCACCAAAACTTTCGGGACAAAGCAAAGAAGTGATCCCCGCCGTGCATATTCCGAACTCGCCACGCGTGACCGTCAAACCGGCAGGCCGGCCAGTAACGGCGACGATCGTTGCTGGCCAAGCAGGTACTAGTCACCTATTTTTCATCAGAGACCGGCCGACCGGCTTGCGGTTTCTCATCAATACCAGAGCCGAGCTCAGCGTCATTCCTCCGCAACCAAATGATCGACTTTAGTCAGGCTAGTACACCTTACAGGCCGCGAATCAAAGTCGCATCAAAACTTTCGGGGAACGCTCACTCACTCTCGATCTTGGTCTCCGGCGAAGTTTCCGTTGGATATTCCTGCTTGCCGACGTCCAAACGCCACTCATCGGTGCCGACTTCCTGGCACACTTTAACCTTTCCGTTGATGTCAAGAGGCGTAAGCTAATTGACAACACTACCGCCTGCACAGTAAATGGTGTTCAATCGACGATAGCGTCAATCGGCATCCGACCCGCTCTTCCACCAACACCGTCTTTTGAAGCACTGTTGAAGGATTTTCCTTCGTTAACTCGGCCGTGCTCACATACCGAGACGGTTAAGCACAGTGTGGAACATCACATTACAACACGCGGTCCTCCGGTTTTCGCCCGTCCACGCCGTTTACATCCAGATAAACTCAAAATAGCCAAAGCTGAATTCGAACATATGCTTCAGTTGGGCATAATTCGACCTTCGAACAGCTCTTGGGCAACACCGCTACACATGGTACCTAAAAAGTCTCCGGGTGATTGGCGACCTTGCGGTGATTACCGTGCTCTCAACAACTGCACAATCCCGGACAGGTACCCTATACCCCATATACACGACTTTTCGTTAGGACTCGCTGGCGCTACCATCTTCTCTAAATTAGACCTTGTACGCGCCTATTATCACATCCCGGTCGCGGAGGAAGATATTTCAAAGACAGCCGTTACAACACCTTTCGGACTTTTTGAATTCACAAGGATGCCCTTCGGGCTCCGTAATGCGGCTCAAACATTTCAACGATTCATGGACGAAGTATTACGCGGACTCCCTTTTGCGTACGTCTACATCGATGATGTTTTGATCGCTAGCCGCTCAAACGAGGAACACCTTTCTCACCTTCGTGCTGTTTTTGAACGTTTCGCGCAATATGATATTAAAATCAACATCGACAAGTGTGCCTTCGGAGTTAACTCATTGGATTTCCTGGGACATCGCATAGACCAAACCGGCATCACACCTCTGCCAGATAGAGTTGAGTCTATTTCGACTTTTCCGACTCCCACTACGATGATACAACTCCGACGATTTCTCGGCATACTCAACTACTATCGACGTTTCATTCCCCATTGCGCGGACATTGTAAAACCTCTAACTGACCTAGTTGACTCTAAACGCAAGTCAGTTGAATTGTCACCTGAAGCCAAAGCAGCTTTCTCGACAGCAAAGGAAGCCTTATGTCATGCCACAAAACTGTGCTTCATCACTTGCGATCCAAATGCTCGTCTCATTCTCACCACAGATGCATCAAACGCTGCCGTCGGCGCGGTCCTGGAACAGTCTGTGAATGGTGAACAGCAACCCCTGGCCTTTTTCTCGCAAAAGTTGCAACCAGCACAGACTAAGTACAGCACATTTGGACGTGAATTGCTGGCCATTTATTTGGCGATCCGTTATTTTCGGCATCTTTTGGAAGGTCGACATTTTGTTGTGCAAACCGATCACAAGCCTTTAACATTTGCTTTTCATGCTAAACCTGATCGGTACTCTCCGCGCGAAATCAGACATTTGGACTACATCTCCCAATTCACCACGGACATCCGACACCTACGTGGTGACGCCAATATCGTAGCTGATACATTATCACGACCTGATGTCAACTCAGTCCAATCACCTCCTTCCTTCGATTTGTCTCAAATGGCCACAGCCCAGCAGTGCAGTGAGGACATGAAGGACGTTTCCATCTGTAAGTCCTTGAAATTGTCTACCATCCCTTTACCGACGCAAGCTGGCGACATTTTGTGTGATACTTCAACGGGTACACCCAGACCTTTCGTTCCACTTTCTTACCGACGTACTGTTTTCAATCATTTCCATCGTTTATCTCACCCCGGAAAACGCGGCACACTGAAATTGATTGCACAACGCTTTGTTTGGCCCTCTATGAACAAAGACGTTCGCCTTTGGTCACAACAATGTCTAGAGTGCCAAAGGAGTAAAGTGCACAAGCATACGGTTACCACACCAGGCACATTCTCCCAACCGGACGCCCGTTTTTCCCATGTGCATCTTGACATCGTTGGCCCACTACCACCCTCCAACGATTGTACGCATATACTGACTGCAATCGACCGTTTTACCCGTTGGCCTTTAGCTGTGCCCATCAGAGATATTTCAGCAGAGACAGTCGCTAAAACTTTCTTAGAACACTGGATCGCTAATTTTGGTGTGCCATCTACAATCACTACGGATCGAGGCACCCAGTTCCAGTCTTCTCTTTTTCGCAATTTCACGCAGTTACTGGGTTGCTCGCACATCAAAACGACAGCATACCACCCTTGTGCTAACGGTTTAGTCGAGCGTTTTCACCGACAACTGAAAGCCTCGATAACCGCTCAGTCCGACGCAACGAAGTGGAGTGAACGTCTACCACTCATTCTCCTCGGAATCCGGTCTACCGTTAAAGAGGACGTTGGCTGTACTACCTCTGAGTTAGTTTACGGTACCAACTTGCATCTCCCAGGAGAACTGATTCAACCCTCGACTCATCCAGACCCAGGCACGGACTACATTTCACGTTTACGACAGCACATGTCCAGCCTTCGTTTCACACCGACCCGTAAACATTGGCGCCGAGAACAAAAATCTCCAGATTTGTTCACATGCAAATTTGTGTTTATGCGCCAAGACGCCACCAAGAAACCGTTACATCCACGATACCTCGGCCCCTTCAAAGTGGTTAAACGGGACGAGAAATTCTTCATTATTGAAAAGTCTGGACGAAGTGAATCGGTATCCATTGATCGGCTGAAACCAGCCTACACAGAACAAGATGTTGACCCACCTGAACCGACGTTGACTGAGAGCAACCCCTCTCCATCCCCAACAGTATTACACTCCCCTGCAGCTCAGCCCCCTTGTTCCCCTGAACAACGTACCACACGTAGAGGGCGATCTGTACACTGGCCGAAACATCTAACAGATTACAGTACATGATATGACTATCGAGCGTTTGGTTTGTTTTCTCCTCACTGCCATTCTTTCATCGTGTTTTCAACCCACAAACGCTCTGGTGGGGGAGTTCTGTAGCGTCTTGTACACTATTTTCTACTTCATGTTTTTTATTGTTATTCATGCCTTTTCATCTTCTTCAACCTCGCATGTACACTTGATGCTTGAACGAGGTTAATCGACACACAGAGTAATCAATAATTTAAATATTGTACTTCCGAGTTCGCGAGTTCTGATTGCTGTTCGCGTTCACGGTCGGTGGCGTACAAATCTTCGGAATAGTTAGAATTCAGCGGAATCAGCCGTTTTACCCGACAAATCTGTTTATTCATTTGTCTGTCATTGGAATTATCTCGGTCGTGAAATTGAGACTATATGGGGGACACACGACAAGTAGTATCAGTGAGAATCCTCATTTGGTGTATAGGAACACTGAACCAACGTGCCTCCACGAACTGTCGTGAGTTATTTGTTTTTCCTTTTCATCAGATTTCGACGTTCTATCCGCACCTGAGTTTTCATATGCCGTACATTCCAGAAGATCGTCAATTTCTTCGGAAAAATCGGGATCCACCAATCTTCTTTCATCTTCGCATAAGTTTCTACATATATTCCCGAGGCCGTCTACATAAGCTGATGTCGAAATTCTTCGACCGTTCATTTTCACTATCCTAAAAAACCTTTTCACTGGCATGACCTAGAACATTTGGGCAACGTTAATCTTGTGAAGCAAGAATTGGTGTAAACATTCCAGTGATTTCAGCGATTTGTACACGGGTTCGAGGTTGAGGGCCAAACTTGCCCGGATACAGTCTGTTTGCTCGGTTTCGATGTCCGGCGGTTTTCTGTTGACCTGAAAGGCAGTCATTGAAAACGGGGTGTAGCGCCGCTCTTGAGGGTTACGGAAAGTACCAACAACAGAATAAAATAATAATCCTGCAGAACAGGATTAACTACTATTCTGACAGTTCAATAAGTAGGTGAGAATCCAATAACACTTTGAGACAGCCTTTAGAAGAGCAGCTAACAATCTCTAGTGGTAGGTCGTTCCAGTAGTTGATAACCCTATAAGAGAAGAACTGTTGTCTTAGGAAGGCCCGAGTTCGAAGCTTATAGAGCTTCTTGTCGTGGCCTCTTCGACTGTTATCAATTACTAGGATGAAGAATTGTTGCACGAGTCCTGTGCTAAAGAGAAAGTGTGTAATAATTAAGTCGCCGTGGAGTCCTCGAATCTCAAGTGGATAAAGATCACGAATTTCAAGGAGAGACTCGTAGGATAGATGCCGTAAGCCAGTGACCATTTTGGCGGCTACCCGCTAGACACGTTCAATGGCGAGTATGTCCTTCTTCAAACCGGTGTAGCCGACTTGATTGGCATACTCGATCAATGGTCTTATGTAGACTCTGTAAAGCGTGTGAAAGGCGTGCTTGCTTATCCGGGGGAAGGTACATTTGATCAACTCAAGAGTCATGAGACCCCTCTTGGCGGCCATCTGGTGATGATGAGAGAATGAAAAACCAGACGACAGCCAGATATCTAGGTCATTTTTGAGGTATAATCTCGTGTTATCTACTACACTTCGTGTACCATGTATCACAAACAGGTTCCCGGAGTCGCCTCCGAGTGACATGTGCGCACACTTGCTGTCGTTTAAATGGAGACTCCAATCATTCGACCAGTACTTAATACGATCAAGGACAATCTGCAATGCATTGGGGTCACAGGCGTCTCAGATTTTTAAGTCGTCGGCATAAAGGAGGGCGTTGCTAGAGATCAACTCGGGGAGATCATTGATGTAGATCAGAAACGGCAGTGGACCGAGTACCGATCTTTGAGGGATTCCCACAGAGACTGGGGATGGAGACGGAGGGCCTGAACCGGTTTTTACTCTGAAAGCCCTTTTACCAGGAAAGGAAGTAATCCACCGGGAACCTCCAATTGGATCCCATAAGCTTCTAGGTTATGCAACAGAGGACCGTGTGGTACATGGTCAAAGGCTTCGGCAAAGTCAAGGAAGACAGCATCCGAGATATGGCCATTGTACTTGGCCTCTGTTAGGCTATCCATGAAGATTAACATATTAGTTATGCATGACCGCTCAGGAAGAAAGCCATGCTGGGTCGAAGAGAAGAGGTTATTTGAGAAGAAATGCTTAAAGATAGTGCGTTTTAACAGTCGCTCCATTATCTTGCATGGGATGCTGGTAAGGCTGATCGGTCGATAACTAGCAGGAGAATGACGATCGCCTGTTTTAAATATAGGTGAGACATTGGCCTCTTTCCATGCCTCCGGAAGAGTGCCTGTCCGAAGTGTCTGTTTAAACAGATCGAAGAGAGGCATCGCCAAACTGACGGCCGCTTCTTTGAGGATCCGGGGATGGATCTTGTCTGGTCCCATGGCACTATAAGGATTGATCTTAAGCAAGAGGTCCTGAACGTCAGACACAGAAAAGTCAGCTGTCAGGATGGGTTGTTGGAAGTGCCTCTGCGGGAGAATTGGATGCCAGTTTGGCAGATCCACATTGTAGACTGATGAGTAGTATTCCCTGAACATCTCGGCAACCACTTGGGGGTTGGAGGAGGTTTCCCCGTCGGGAAGCCGCAGAGAAAGCGCTGAGGGCTTAGTTTTTCTCTGGCGTCGTATATACTTGAAAAGAAAATTCTTATTCTCGTGAGCTATTTGTAGGATTTTCGACTGTACGTGTTGGGTGTGTTGCCGGATTTCCCGCTTGCACCTGTTTCGTACAGAGCGAAAGGCCTCTAGATCCTCTGGCCTATCCGTTAGCTTCTGTTTAGAGAATAGACGAGAACGTACTTCAAGAAGGCGGCGTATGTTCCGCGGAAGCGGTGCACGAGAGGAGAACTTCAATAGTTTTCGAGGAACAAATGCCTCATCGGCTTCGTGAATGGCAGCTTTAAAGGAAAGGTAGTTCAAGTTCACTGAGTCGGATGTGAGGCTGAGTGTGCTTAAGAACGTCCTTAGTGCGTTAAAGTCTGCGTTTTGGAAGTTTCGGAATGAAGTCTTTGTTACAGCGTTTTGGAGCCAGTAACAGATAAAGTCAAAGTTTAGTAGCATATGGTCACTATGCCCTAGCGGCGGTTTGATGACCACCCTATCTACCAGGTGAGCCTCGTTCGTAATGACCAGATCGAGCAAG
This sequence comes from Paragonimus westermani, assembly GCA_008508345.1. NCBI lineage: Eukaryota > Metazoa > Platyhelminthes > Trematoda > Plagiorchiida > Troglotrematidae > Paragonimus > Paragonimus westermani. The sequence continues at coordinate 248,633 of QNGE01000072.1, read as the reverse complement.
GAGGGTGTCTGTCCTGGACGGTGCCTTGTAGGTAGATCGACATGCTGTGTCCAGGCTTTCTCATGGATCAACATTGCCAAGGACTTCGAGAACCCGCAGCCACAGTCCTCATGAGAAGCCGCCATAGAGTTGAGTTTGGGTGCGTTGAAGTCACCCATAATAAGAAGATGGGAGAAACGCTGGGCAGACGTGAGTCTGTCTAAGGTAGCAAGGATGGCTTCGTCGTCGGATGCACTGCATGACGGCGAGCGGTACACAACACCGGTAAGAAGCGTGTCACGTTTGCGAAGTTGGAGTTTAATCCAGAGCGTGTCGCATTTCTCTGGGAAGGTAAATTCCCCTACGACAGCTGGCACTGGGAGCTTCTGGCTTAGGAAAACGGCGCAGCCTCCCATGCGTCCACGGGAGGAGTCCGTCCGGTATAAAGAGTAACCAGGGACATGCAGTTCATTATCACTGATATCCGCGGAAAGCCAGGTCTCTGTTAATGCAAGAATGTGAGGGCGAGTGTCGTGGACCAGCTGTCTGATTTCTGGTAGTTTGTTCGGAAGGCTCAGACAGTTAGTGTACACGCACTTTAAGGCTACTTCCCCGTTTGACTGGGTGCAAAAAGAGACAGAAGTGCACGAGGGAGAGCTTGGGAAATTAGCCTCATTAGTGAGGGGTAGTGCGTAAATGGTGGCGTAGTTTTGTGGGTCCTCTTGCGGGGTGGTAGCCGTTTCATTACAACTTGGGCATAAGTGAGCGTCCCTGTGGGACGCTTCGTCTGCTTCTGTTGGTCCAAGGTCGATGGCCTTCGGACCGCTTTTGCTTTCAAAGCTTCCGAAGGGCGATTTGCAGTTTTGTACCCTCGAAAATTTGGATGGGGTTGTAGATGAGAAGGGAATATAGGACAAAATGACACCGAGGCTGCCGAGGAGAGAGCCGCCGAAATGAGACACGTCTGAGCCATTTTATATGCAGGGGGTAATCCCAGCAGACTCACGGGTCTATAAAGCTTGGGGATAAAATATTTTTAACGGGCGTTTTCTTGGGTGAGATGATTGGGAGTCTAGAAGAGTGATGGTCCTTAACGCCTTTGGGATCTGCTCCCTCGGCCCCTTGCATATCCACAGGCTCTTGACTTTCCAGTGAGATAGGGGTAGTGGCCTCTGAAGTGTGTGCTTGGGGTGGTTGGTCCGAGGACACCGGTCTCCTCTTGACATCAGGGATAAGGACCTTAACGCTAGCCTGGAGTTTGGGGTCAGCCTAGATGCATAACCTTGTTCTAGCAAGCTGAGAGCGCTTCTGCCGCTCCTGCAGTGAGCGACCTAGAGAGACTCCCCTGAGGCTAACGTGCTTTTTCTTTAGTTCAGCCGCTTTTTCCAGTACTTCCTCCGTGCTAATGTTTGCGGGTAACGTCACAAGAAGTCCCAGTGACTTCTTGGTAGCTTTGGAGCAAAGTTGCTGACGGAAACCATTTTTATAGACTCTGGAGGAAACAAGCGTTTAGCACCGCTCTGGCTTGTTCCCCTAGAGAGAGTGTGGTCGGAAATAGTCCCCACAAAACAAGCCTCATCTCCCGGAGTGCTCTATTCACTCGACATTTTTTTATTGAATATTGACAGTTTTGCGAACTATCGTTTCAGAAGCAAGTGAGCCAACTGCCCCTCCATAAACTGGAATTTTCCTCTGTTATTTTGTCCGTTTTTTCTACTCTATTTTCATAATTTGTGTATTGTACAATTAACAATTATGTGTACGGTATAGGGTTCACGGTAAATATGTGTACTGATCACGCCTATCCTAGCGTGTTTCTCACAGATGCGTTGAGAAATATGCCATTATTATTATTATTATCATTGTTAGCAAGCTACTTGGGTAAAGTCTCTGATAGGTGTACCATTTACTGTCAACCGCCCTCTACTAACCTATTTTTGCACGCGTTCTCATGTGTTCTTTAATCGCCCACATCTATGTCGCGGCTATAAAGCAGATATCATTTTGAACTTGTGGCTGTCGCAAAAAATGTCAAGCCTCCATGCACAGCTACTTTTCTCTTAGTTTTCGCTGACTTGTCTGTCGATAAATTAATTGCAACGTGAAAGATTTTACCCTTGGATATCCACCAATCCTCCCAACTGGTAATATCTTGCTTCTTACGTCGCGTGCGTGGTTATTCATCCGATCTTCTTAGGTTCTAAATTCCGGCACTGGTTTCCTTCCGCACGTGATTACACACTCAACCCGATGGGCTGCAAGGTGTCTGCAAGACGGTCAGTTTCAGTTACTCGGGATTCGTATCAATTTGTGCGCGTTTACTGCACCCGCTTTTACCTAATTATTTCCCCCGTATCATCATAAATTTGATCGTTTGCAACTTATCCGTCAACCTCAAGTATACATCTAATGTCATAGCGAAAACCTTTAAAAATTGGACAACGAAGGATTCCGCTATTACTTGACACAGGGTCACTAGAAATGTTGCAGTGCCTATGCCCGGAAAGAAAGGAACAAAGAAATCCCGAAGAAGTGGTGCTGCGTTAACCGATTGAAAATGTCCGGAATCGATTTGAGAACACAGGATATTTCTATTGGTACAATGCGGAATATTTTCCCATGCGGCTGGAATTTTTGGATTCAGGAAAAAAACTGTAAAATTTGCTTCATTGTGAATCACAATGTAGTCATGCGAATTATGCGGAACAGCGCAATACACAATCATTCGAGAACCTTTTCTGTGGTACAGGCTTCTGTGTGTTGTTTAGAAGTTTAAACTTGCAAACGACGGTGAAATGATGTGACAACCGTGAGACACAGAGGGTTTCAGTCAGGTGGAGATGTACGGAACTTTCATAAATGCCTAATGCATACAGCTTACGCATTGACTAAGACGGCTTCACGAGAAAACAGCGAAGTGCGGTTTATTATTAGAAACTTTCGGAGCAGGGTGGGCAGCAATGGATAGGGTTATGCGGAAAATTAACGCGGCCATGAAAGGAAGGAAGAATAACTTGCGTTTTCGAGGTACTTCCATTTTTTTCGAGGATTACAACTTTCCTTCGAAAGGTATGAAGTAACCGAAACTGAATGGCGTTTGTTTTAATATGTTAACACATTGCGGTGGCTTATAAAGTAAGAAAACTTTAAAAAAGCGTACTATTATTTCAATGAAGAGAGCGCTGAAAAAGATGCCGAATATATACGGCGGATAGATCAGAGCGACAGTGTCCAAAATATTTCTTTTCACATGCGTGGCTTTCCTGATCTTTTCGTACAGCAACCCTTCTGCCTCACCGTACACGCGTTAGTCAAGTTGAATATAATGATATTGTAACGAAGCACAAAAGCTGTCCTCAACGGTCTGCTCTCAACTCTTTTTGCGCAAACGCTTGACTACACCACACGGATCTCTCATCAGCCTATTCAACACTATCTCAATGCGAACATTTCAGCTCAGATCAAGCTTTTGAGAGTCCAAAGTAGATTTTCAGCACTCATTTTCCAAAACCCGAAGTCTGTGAAAACGCAGAATCTATAAAAGTTATGACGACAGTTTATATCCCAATACACCAGTGAGAAAAAATTACGTGAGCACGTTTAATGTATAAGAGGTAAGGTGAAGCGGAATGAATTCACAGAGTACACAGTTGGCAATAACAATGAGAAGTAGAGCTTGGAAAAACATGATGTTCCTCATTGTCCGAAACATTTCGAAGCTCCTTTCCAATTGATCTTTATTTTCACTGGCTCCAAGTGCATGTCAGTTTATTTCGAATGTGTTTCAGTGGGAAAATTCGAGCGCGGTTTCCCATAATTTGAAAGTCGCTTAGGTAAACTCCCGTTTCTGAATCTATAATTTGGGCTGGGTCGCAGGCTGACTGCACCATTAACGGCGGACCTATCGCCATAGACCAGATAACGCCTGAGTGAGTGATTCATGCTGAACCGTTGTAATCTAAAAAATCGAGTACAAACGCCTGTCAGCGTTTTCTGTATCCCACAAAACATTGATACTTCAGTAGGCTTTACGTAAATCCACGTAGAGAACTTCTAGAGCTAGCTTATCGAAGTTGCGCATTTAGCCACACATAGATATGCAGTGTCCGAAATGAGATCAATGTATATTTCATGGAGATGTGGTCAAGCAGCAGTAAGTATTGAATCGTTCCCTACCGATTCAAGTTCACACCGAGTTACGCATAATCTGTTGATCCGGTAAATGCCTCTCAGTATTCAGCGACATAGATAATCTAACCTCGGAACGGTTAGCAAGAAGGCGCTCGTAATAACCGGATTTAATACGATACCAATTGAATCGATGTACAAGAAAATTAAGTCTCTCACCTCGAACGTGAAAATTCTCTGAAACCAAAGAAAGAGGGCGCCTGTACAACGAGTCGACAACCAGGCACCGATCAACAGTGGTGAACAATGAAGCGGGTTGAGTTCACCCAAACAAATGGTCATTGGTTGGGTCAGAGCAAAACGACTGTTCATGCATCGAGAAACGACGGGAATCACAAGTTACTCGAGGAAAAATACGGAAGAAAACATGTCTAATTTCTGCATTTAGAAGTTTACGGGGCTCGGACTAATTAAGGGTAAGGGAAACGATCGAAGTAGATGGTGTGTGAACAAGGATGAGTAATGTATTTCATTTGGGGAAGAGAGCAAAGCGTAAGGCCACCTTTGAACATCGAGCAAAGCTCAGCAATCTCAAAATACCGCAACAAACCTTGACAAAATCAACACAGGGCTCCGAAAATCGGCTGGTTTCCCAAACCGAAGATGACAATTCGAACAGCAGCGACGACCGGTTCGACGGGATGGTCCACACCCACTACTTTATCCGTAGTAACTTGGTGTTACTCTGCAGACGCTTCTAAAAAACAAAGTGGTCTTATCTCCCGTCTTACGGTGCCAACGGAAGTTCTTACCGACACCTTGCGTACATGTTTGTCGTCACAAGGAAATACCTCGGTCATTATACCGTAGGGTCGAACACCTCTGAAGGCTCTTTTGTGAAGGTGGACTACATCGCCTACTTGAAGACCACGCAAAGATTTCAGCCACTTAGTTGTAACCTGCAGCTGGAGTAGGTATTCACGCCGCCTTCGTTTCCGAAATACACTAGATGAGTGCTGTGCATGTCTCCAGCCCCTTGTGTAACGTTCGCACAATGTAACCTCATCTGTACTTAAGCCTATAATCGAGAGCAACAACAGAAACTCACTAGGACGAAGTACCTGGGGACTAGCTGGATCATCATAAACAGACACGAGTGGCCTATCGCTGACGATTCATTCAACTTCCATCGTGTAGGTGGTAAGTGACTCTTGATCCATTACCTGCTGTTGTGTTACCGACTACATAACTCGTCTCACTGTTAGGATCATTCTCTCCCAAGCCCCGCCCCGATGACTTGCACCCGGAGGATTAAAGTACCAGTCAATTCCTTGATCCGATAGCCTATCTGCCAACACACACTGGTCCAGTTGTCGCAGCCTTCGTTTTAGCTCCAAGTCTGCTCCAACGATGTTGGAACCGTTGTCACTGTGAATGGCGGCCGGCCTGTCCCGCCTTTCCAAAAGTCGCACCAGAGCCATGAGAAAAGAGTCCGTAGACATGGAATGGGCCACTTCGGTGTGAATGACACGAGTCTGCAAACAGGTAAATATGCAGCCATGACGTTTGAGCTCGCTCCTTCCTATGCGCATCTTGGATGGGCCGAAACAATCCACCCCACAGTATCTGAGTGGGTAACCGTCGGTTGATTCTCTCGCGGACGCAATTGGCGCCATCGTTTGAGTGCACTGCTTAGCATAAACCCTTTACAGTGACAGTACTCACCTAACACTCGTTTACTGGCCGCCGTACATTTTAAAATCCAAAACCACCTTCTGATTCTGGCAAGTACATGCGAGGCAACCATGTGCCCTTCGGACTCGTGATAGTGGCGTATCAAAAGGCTTGTGACAGCGCCATGACCAGGAATAATCACCAGCTTTATGCCGTCTTCAATGACTGGTCGGATTCTGCCCCCAAGATACAGTGCTCCATCTATCAACGCTGGCCGCAATCTCTCAAGTTTACCTACCTTACGAGAATTTATGGTGGGCGATCTTAGGATCCGGAGTTCCTCAGAGACCTCGCGCTCTTGCACGAGCTTTATTCGTTTTAGGCAAGAGACATTGATTTCGGACTTACGAAAGGTTCCTACTTTGATTGACCTGTCTCGTCTGGCGCATATCACCACGGACACAAAGTTAACGTAACGGGATAACCAAGCGATGGCCCGTAGTAATTTAGTCCAACTAGAGTACCTCGGTACCAGCTGGTCTAGTATACAGTTAAAGTCCGATTTCGTGGTAATCGCATGAGTGCGCTTAATCTCGAGGTCTCCCTTTAACAAACACGACAAGGTTGGTATTTCCTGCCACTGTTTTTCTGGGTTCAACAGAAAGCTCGGACCCCGTAACCAGAGGTTCATCTCCTTGGTCAAGGCCTGTGACACTGCCCTAGACGCCACACCGGCCGGCTTTAATTCTGAAGGCACATACCTCCACTGTGAGACAGAAGTAAGGTCCTGACTGAGTCCTACACGATTGAGAACGAAAGTTACGAAACGCGATCAAGTGTTCTGTAGGTATTGTAGAATCTGTCCACAGTACAACGTTACGTATTGGAGTCTTTAACTCACGAACAAGAAAGTACATCAGCTTGGACGGTAGAACGGCTGCCGTGAGCTCCAACCTTGGTATCGTAACCTCCTATTTTGAGGTCATCCTAGATTTTCCCATCGGAAAGTCGCACCGAATACTATTATCTGAGGCAACTACAATTAGATAGTCCACTGCTTCGTAACCGACATCCGACGCATCACAAAACATGTGCACTTCGACCATTTTTGCCAACGAAATTCCTTGAACAATGCATCTGGGCAATGCCACACTGTCTGTGGATTTGACACCATTCAGCCAACCTACCCAATACACCCAATCACGTTCTTTTATATCGGAGTACCAACCGATGCCTTGTTGACAAAGGTCTTGGAGCAACCTGCGGGCCGGCAATAACATTGGGACCACTATCCCCAGGGGGTCGTACAACGAAGCCACGCAACTTAAATTTCTTCTTTTGGTGTACCCGGTGCGAAGGAGGTTGACTTGGAACCGGAAGCGGTCGCTTGCCACGTGCCACCTCACGCCTGGAGCTCGCCGGTTTCCACAACTGTGGAGTTCTATATTCCGTGAGTCAATAAGTTTTTCTTCGTTAGATAAATGTACAATGGCTTCTTTACGGCTAGAAACTCACTTGGTGAGTTTGAAGCCACATTGCCGCAGCACCACTCGAAGTTCATTTACCACAACCCTATCCTCGGGCACTGAGTCAAATGACACTAGGCAGTCGTTGACTTAGAAGTTCTCCTTTACTACAACCGCAGTCTTCGGTAGAAATTTGTGCTGATTATCCATAGCTAATTTTTGTAGTGCAAAACTAGCACAAAACGGCGACGATGTCGCTCCAAAGGGGTGAACATTCAGCTCGTAAGTATCTAATGGTCCTTCAAAGGATTCCGTAACCCACCCAAGAAAACTTGGTGCACATTGGTCACGACACGGAACCCTCACTTGCAGGACCATCTCTTCGATATCAGCGGAGACTGCCACCGGGTATTTGAGAAAACGCATAAGCACTCCTAACAAACTGTTATTCAGATCCGGACCCTGGAGTAAAGTTTTGCTGAGAGACACACCCCGGTGTTCAGCGGCATAATCGAAGACTATTCGTATCTTACCCGGTTTAGTCGGGTTAAGTACGGGATGGTGTGCCAAGCACCATCTCCGTGCTGTGGTCGTATCACTCTTACTTATGTAGCCCTTCCTGGCGTGCTGCAGCTCCACGGCTGAGTAACCGGCGCTTAGTTCTGGGTCTTGAATTAAACGTTTCCTCAACGCAGCAAGTCGTTTCTCAGCCATTTCTTATTGTTGTGCCGTACACATCTGCTTTGTCTTCCCGGAAAACCTATCTCAAAGTGGCCGTCTCTGAGAATTACACTGCTCTCAGTCATATTTAATGCCCGCCTATCCTCTACAAAGACTCTTTGCCATCCAAAGTGCATCCTTCGGTGAAATCCAGCTCATACATCTTGCGGATCAGATCATCCAACGAGACCGGATGTACTCCAATGAGGTTTACGCAATGTGCATTCCGGGCTTCGGTGTGATATGGACCTCGGAGGCTCCAGTCGAACATGGTCTTACTCGCATAAGGCTCATTGATGCTGCCCAATATCTGTTCCAGCACCCAGTGCGCTTCAGGGTTATCGCATCCTATCAAAACCCCCCCGCCAGTTTTAGTTAAACTCTTATATGAATCATCCTTTAGGTGTGTCCATCTATCTACTTCCGAATGGTGGACAACGTTAGCCCGAGTCAGCGGCAGCTGTTCCACCGTTTAAACTGGATCAGCTATGATGGAATGCTCCTGATCCAACGATTGCAACTCAATCAATACCTTATTGCATGATGTTGCACAAGTTCCGTGTTGAGTACAGAACATCACCTGTAGGCTACCCCTGCAAACCAATTGTCCTTGCAATATATCCATCGGACAATGAAGTGTTAGACCCGTTATCCGGAAAGGCATACGTTGTCACTGTCGCTTCCGGGGCGAATCTTAGACACACACCGTTTACATTGGACGTATCAGAGCGCAAGGATGACATTGTCGTCTCCTTCTTACCCTGTTCGGGCTTATCCTCATGGACCAACGTATGATGGCGTCGACCGCAACCCGGTAACGCACATCGTATCTGCACTCTACAAGACTTGGCCACATCGTTCAGTTTTAGGCAAACAAAACAGCGTCCGGTGTTCTTCAGCATTGCTTTGTGTTGCTCCAAAGACCGACCGTTGAACCAACCGCAATCGGATATATCGTGACTGCCCTTACAAACCGGACACTTCAACTTCTCATAAGGTACACCTATTCCGACGTTGCACCTCGAGTAGCTGATTCCAGAATGTCCAGAGGATGGCGAGTTGCTCGTTCTTCTTTCTGAGCTAGCAGCCAACTGACCATACTGACTAGCGCTCACTGCCAATCATGTCTCCACAAAACGTAACAAATCGCCAAAATTAGGTCCCTCCCGCACTCAGTTATTCCCTCGGCAACTTCTGCCCATCTTTCCTGCAGACGGTGAAACAATCGCTCAACTGCTTCAATGAGGTTTGTTGTGCAGTTCAGCTCTGCACCGCAATCTAGTTGCACTAACATCGCCTGATAGCCTTTCAGTCGGCTGACTAATCCACGCAAGCCATCAACGTCGCCAGCGACTAATCTAGGACTCATGAAAACCTCCTTACTCACCGCTTGCACAATATCATGTCGCCGGCCAAACTGCTAGTACAAATTCCTCATAGCCCCTGTATAACCCACCTCCTTTGGCAAGAATTCACAGTGCTCAATTGCCTCTTTCGCCCTACCACGACAATGATGCAACAAGTACGAAAGCTTTGATCCTTCGTCAACTAAATTGTCTACCATGTTACCTTTAAAATTTTTGAGAAATGTAAAGTAGTTCTTCGGGGACCCATCGAAACTATCCACTTCAATTGTCGGAAGACTAGCTCCAAGAACCAAAAGTCTGAGAGCTCGCTCTAACGACTCGACAGGGTCTAAACAAGAGGGGTTTGTTTCAGGGGCCCTCGATTGACCAGGGTGGCATGGTGTACTAAACTTAGTACCGTCTGTCGGGACGGGCTCAGATTTCGCGGCCCTACCCTGTCTTTTACAGAGTTCGAGCAGTCTACGTCTCAGTTACAGCTCTTCTGCCTTCAAGATAAGCTCTTCCTATAACAGATCACCAGAAACTTTATTGGAAACATTCATCAGAGCACGATTAAGCAAAAAGGGCAGAACTAAACTGGATTTGGACACACTCTTCATTTTCTCCTGTGGGGCTACCACCGCCCCTATTGTTACCCCTGGGGGGAATCCCTGCATGCACAGCAGCACTCGGTTCGGGTGGGACTCTACCGTTAAGAAAGTTTTCAGAATTACTTAAAACATTTTGCATGAAAGGATCGTTCGTAAACTTCAAAGAATTAGGATTAATAGAAAAGGAGACATCACCGTGGTTATGCATATACAAATGATTCTCGTCCAACGGGGGGATCGTTCATGTAATTTCGTAGCAGCCTTGATTTTTGAAGAAGTGCTTGATCGTCCGGTTGAATAACGCTAGTCCCGGATGACAGGATCAGCCTCGAAAACGCCATGTTGTTAGGACCGGTGGAACCCTCCACAATGTCCGACTTCCACATTCTTGCAGAATGCCGGAATTCCATGAATCGACTGCGTTCAACCTTGTTAGAGTGCAAAATTCCTGGTCAGATTGTGAGGAATTTGAGTACTATTGAATGGTTTGCTACCGATTCGAGTTCACACCGAGTTACGCATAATCTGTTGATCCGGTAAATGCCTCTCAGTATTCAGCGACATAGATAATCTATCCTCGGAACGGTTAGCGAGAAGGCGCTCGTAATAACCGGATTTAATACGATACCAATTGAATCGATGTACAAGAAAATTAAGTCTCTCACCTCGAACGTGAAAATTCTCTGAAACCAAAGAAAGAGGGTGCCTGCACAACGAGTCGACAACCAGGCACCGATCAACAGTGGTGAACAATGAAGCGGGTTGAGTTCACCCAAACAAATGGTCATTGGTTGGGTCAGAGCAAAACGACTGTTCATGCATCGAGAAACGACGGGAATCACAAGTTACTCGAGGAAAAATACGGAAGAAAACATGTCTAATTTCTGCATTTAGAAGTTTACGGGGCTCGGACTAATTAAGGGTAAGGGAAACGATCGAAGTAGATGGTGTGTGAACAAGGATGAGTAATGTATTTCATTTGGGGAAGAGAGCAAAGCGTAAGGCCACCTTTGAACATCGAGCAAAGCTCAGCAATCTCAAAATACCGCAACAAACCTTGACAAAATCAACAGTAAGGAAGAATTTATGCTTGACCTAGCCTATCGTACGTCGCAGCAGCGTGCTCAGGAAAATCGAATGAAGCCGAATTACTCATACCTAAGTCACGCACTGAGATGGCAGTTGTTTTATTGTAGTCGTCCTGCTTTACATGGCCCCCTGGCATATGGCAAACATGCGCAACTGTGCTGAATGTATTTGCTAAAGATCTCATCAGCCAAGTTCCACACGAAGATTCCAATGAAATGAAGTTTCTATGTTATCCATACCAGAATTCAGACTGCCAGAAGAAAGTGTAGACAATTTTCGTTTCAATGGCGAATGAAAATAGTTTGCCATGATTCATAACTTCACGTATGTTGTTTGTATCTACAAGAAAATGTACTGGTCCTGATACGTCCACTTGGATCGACCCACTGGAGACTTAACTGGGCCTTGAGCAAGTAACGCCCGTTCTCACTGTTCGCGGGCGGCCTCCGAGACATGAATCAAACCAGCTAAGAAGTGGACCGCTTATACCGAAAGATGATATTTTGTTTATAATGCGCTAGTGAGGCACGTGATCGAAGACCTGTTGCTTGTCTAAAAGTATAACAATGGTAACATTGGCAGAACCAACAGATTGTTAACATGGTTTGGAAATCCCACCCCGCATTTCATGCAAGGACGTTTGTTGTGGAATTCATGTTGGCAGTGGTTTGTAAGAATTTTTGATAATAATAATTCAACCATGCAACGTTTTGTGATCTTCTACAGCACCCTGATACAAGTTGAGTTGTGTTTGATGGGGCGGTAAATTTTGACGTCCTGTGGCGCGCTACTGTTATGGTCCTGCCTAATTATAGAATTTTTCCGGTGGGGAATAAACAAACCGGATGGTGAAGAAGGTTAAACGGGAGACAAGGTACGTATTCCTTTCAATGTCTGAAAACAACGCCGTAGATATAATAAAAGCCGGAATGATGGATAGGTTTGATAATAGTTTGCTGTGAGTGCATGTTCACAGCACCAACTGGACCATGCCTTAGGAGCGCGCTTATGTTTACAGGGGGAGGTTTGTGCAGTATGCTTCCACCAATGTTGAAGAAAGTAGCAAACGGTGTGATGAAAATCTCACAAATTTTAACAAAAATATCCATGTCAATTTTGTCCCGTAGGGTGGCCGCCGAGATAATAAGTTCCCTCCCCCAGTTCTTGTGTCGCATCAGCCGTCTCACATTTGTTCTCTTTCATTTGCTGTTGTGTGCACGTTCTTTCCAGCTTAGGCGGCACATTTTGTTTTTATACTTCATACCATTAAACACCTATTTGCAAGTTGAGAGAAAAATTGTTCTAAGGTGCTGTGATCCAATACTTCTGAATTTGCCTAGCTCACATAGAGGCAGAATTCCATCTACGAACGTCAGGCGGACTGCGTTGTGATCAATCCTTGAAAATCATCCCTAAACGGGTAGAGTAGCAGAGATGATTTCCGTCGTAAAAATGGGTTCTATAATGTGGTCTGGTCTAAAAAGTACTAAACAATTTGGACGCCATCCATTTATTTTGATATGTGTGGGAAACTCAGCTCGATCAGCAGGAGCTGTGGAAGAGGTCCAAGTGAGTTTCGGCACGTTTAAATTTCCACCAATCAACCTATACTGCGGAGGCAAGAGTGACGCATAATCAGGCTTGATATTAAGGTCGGTAGTCCGATTATGGTATGCGCTAGGTGGTATATGGACGCAATCTAAGAGTAACGCGCAGGACCACGGTGATATCAACAGTTACAAAGAGTCAACCAGTCTGACGTTTGTTTAAATTCTTAAGGTCGGCTGGAATTTCCGTCGACATTCGTCCTATCTGGCGGCTACCGTGCGGCTGTGCTCAAGGTACTATCACGCCCAACTCCCTAGCGCTCCTAGCTGTTGCGTCGAAGTTTGCTTGTGAACAGTGAGTAACTCACCGTATTCTTGCTTCGGCTTCCGAAACAAGGCTGAGAAAACCTTGGGCGTAAGAATCTAAGAACCAGCACTACGATAGTCTTTAAACGAAATCAAGCGCGTACATATGCCGTTCGAAAGAGACCCAGAGAACCCGTTTGTGATATATAACGCATAGGATGCAATATACGTCGCAAAAGGTGACATTCGGAGAGATCCAAGAGTTTCGTTGTCGTCTGGTTTACCCTTCTCTTATCAAATTCAGATGACCGTTATTAGGGTGTTTGGAACACATGAGATGATAAAAACATCCTTTCTCTACATATACAGACATGCCTCCTGGAAGCTTCACAGGACTTGTAGAAAGTCACTGTTTGGGTACAATAATAAAACTGTGTGCACCGGCTTAAATAAAATCTACTGGTCACTAAACGTGTCCAGCGAGTAGCCACCCAAATTATCACTGCCATGGAGCATTTCTCTAGCTACTGTCGCCTTGAAATTCTTGTTCTTCAGCTCCTTAGGTTGCGAAGACTCTGTCGTAAGCCCCCTGCACAATTCTTCTTCAGCGCAAGACTACAGCAATTCCTTACCCCCAGTGGCTGATAACTGTCGAATAGTTCGCGACAAGAAGCCCTACAATGTTCGACCCCCCACTTTACTTAGGCAACAATATTTTTCTACAGATTTATGAACCGCTAAAACGACTTTCAGTAAAAGTTATCAGCTGCTCTTCTGGCGACTGCTTCCGTGCGTTACTAGCTCCCATTCACCTGAGACGCCGATAGGTTAGTATTTCACTCAGTTCTTGTGACCTTGGAACACCCTGTTTTTTATGACTTCATCTCGGATCAACAGGAAATCACCGATTATCTAAACAACAAAGCAAACTAGAACCGGGCAATTTTGACCTCCAATCTTGAAACCGTGTACGAATCACCGAGTCAACAGCCGCATCCAGTTTCGAGTTACCCGCGCTAAATAGTTAAAAAACGCAGACATGAAGTGGATTATGGACGTCTTCATTTTGGGAGCAGTGTGCAAAAATATTAGAACAAGTAATCCAATCGGTTTGAAAAACGGTGCACATTCGTGGCGCGAATTGTAGCCTGAATGTTGGTTTCGTGTCTACCTCTTCCGTTTTGCCGTTTGTTGGGCCCATTCATTGAACGCTCAAAACTACTCACGGGGGAATCATCTTCTTATGGAAAGATGCAAATCTGTAGAGGAATGGTTCCGCACAATCGAACGAGGAGGTTTGCCATCAATTCAGCGGTTTCGCAAAGAAATAGATGACATTGATCTTCGTGGATCATATATCCTGAACAACGTGAAGGTATCTTTATTCTTTTACCCGCAAGGTTTTCAAATACTTTTCAGCACAATAATGTTACTGGCCTAATTCTGGGCTCTCATTTGGGCTACAAAGATATTGTCCGCTGGTTTCTTAATAACAAAGCAGATGCTAACGCGGAAACCGATGTAAGGGACTCATTTCTTTCTATTTGGCACCTTTGCAGTTGGGTTGGCGTGCCATACATTTTGCTGCTAAACGAGGACATGTTGCCACCATCGATTTGTTGTGTGCTAACGGCGCTGATGTTGATCCTGTGACATCTGTATGTTGGTTTTCTTTGTCTAATTTACGTCTTAAGAAAAATGAAACTCCACTGGGTCTTGCATTACAGTCGCATATGAGAGAGACCGTTCGTAAGCTGATTAATCTGGGTGCACAGCCGAGCAACTTCAGCGAAGTAAGTAACTGATTCCGGCTTCTCAAATTTTGTCCGTGGTTTTTATATACCGTCTCGTCAATCGTGTTTCAGTGTTTATGTTCAACATTTTTTCCGGTGTAACAGAACATTGTTTCTCCACGCGTTTTATCTCCATAAAATTCCTGCTGCCGGGAGTATCAGCAGCTGTAGGTTCGGTTGATCGGTGTGCATATTTGGAGCCACCCAAACACACGAGCATGTCGAACAGCCTGTCGACGCTCTATTTCCATACTTTTGCTCAATCTGAGATCTATGTTGAACTGTCTGACAGTTACGGCGCCATTGGCGGCGTACTTCAAGACTGTCCATCTTCACCATTGTTTTTTCAATTTTCTCGTAGACGAAATAATGGAGGCTGTTACGGCAGTAACGAAGTGGTGGCGTGGACCGCTGCCTAATGAAAGTCTTACTGACCTTGACTGTGTTGACGACAGTGCGTCGTTTGACCATTTGCAAGCAGTGCTGTCATATTCCGGAGTGCGTCTTTCGACCTTAAAGTGCAAGATTGCTACGATGACGTTGATTGAATGCTGGATAATGAAGTGATGGAGACTGTCGACTCGTTTGTTTGCTTAGAAAGTTCATTCAACGGCGTCGGAAATATAGGGGTTGTAATAGAAGCTTATATCTTCGACCAGGGGCGTATCCTTTAATTTGATGCATATCTAAGGACAAGAAGCAAATCTGCAGTTGAAGGGTCGTGTGTACAAGGTGATTGTGAAGACTGCTAATTTACGGTTGTATAGTCTGACCACACAGGATAGGAAGCATTAACCGTCTTCAAGTATCCAATCACTAATTCATGCGTCCGCACGATAACGTTCGGTGCCACCAGCTGGTAAGCAGCGAAGCGGGTATCTGATAGTGTCGTGCGACTTCCTTTTAACGTCCTCCAAGTATGCTCAGACTTAGGTTGTTAGGCTGTGTACTAAGGATGTCAGCTGGTCGCCTGCCTCGCCAAGTACATTTTACCTATGCCGTCACCGATTGGCGTACGGTACGAGGCGGACAGATGAGGACTTGACGCAGAGATGTGAAGCCATTCATCAAGGATTTGGCCATTGGAGGTCAATTTCGTCTTCTGGGCTGGGGCTCTAACTTAGAGAGCTGGTGACTGGAGACTTTAGAGGGGATAGGAGTTAACCCATCTCAGGAACGTGGATGTTGTTTGGCCAACTCGTCCGTGAAGTAAGTGCAGTTTACGGCGCGTGACAATGAACATCGATGATGTCTTACCTTCATTTATAGCTCGGCTGTTTGTTTGCGAGGTGTAGACACCTTGGCGTTGAATGTGTGAATATAGACGACTGTTTTCAATGGTCATGTCCCTTTCCTTTCTACTTTCTTTTCTCTCAGCCATGGCCGGCTCTTCATGTTTGTGTGATAGTCAAGCATCGGCTAGAATCGCTGATGTATTTCCGTTTTTGGTGATTGACGAGGTCATTGTAGCCCATCGTCATCATCATCACTTCAGCTTTCAGCTTCATCTTCAGGTGCGATCGCTCAGGCTGCCGTTGTTCCTGACAGTGGTCCACAAAGTTGTAGAGTAATAAGTGTAATGATTTAACTACAACGGTAAACTTAGGTAAGAATAGGAACTTTCCCTGTGCTGTCTATAGTGCTCCACCGCTAACACATTTAAACGCCTTTGTGTCAAAAAGAGCCTATCGGCTTGTGTTTACAACATGTCTTTTGCATCCGACGGACAGCAAATTCCTCATTGATTACACGGCGACTGTCCTGGAGCGCACACTACTCTTGAGATCATTATTTTCGGTGACCTAAATAGTTGGTCGCTTAGCGGAATGTATTCCAGTATTTTTTCGGCACAGCTCAGAGGAGTGACAACCATGTGTGCTCTGTTTCCTTATCTTCCTTTCAACCTTTGAGGAACGCCTCCTTGTTTCCAGCCAGTGAATCAACTACAGCATAGCACGTTCCATCGCAGAGTTGCATACTGCCCCCCTGTGCATTTGCGAAGACCGGAGCAAGACTGCATATGCGCGTATACATAGCCATAGATCTGAGCACGGTACTGTGGCTCGTGTTGCCGTTCACAGCTTCATTGTCAAAGTTACCGAATTCTTACTGAAAGAGAAGAATCGTTAAAGTGACAAGATTTACTCGACCAACTAGCAATGACATGTTTGAATGAATCTCATCAACTGGACACGCCGCCATGTTGGGCAGTTTTTTAACCAACAATCTGAGTGACTACGACGTCCCCCAGCCGCGCTGTCGACACCTACCGGATTCATTCACTGGGGCAATTAGTGTCTTCCCGACCCAAGTCCACGTCACTTCTTGACCATGTCTTAGTTCTATCCGACCGTTCGTGGTTTCGGTGAATGATGGACAATGCGCCAAGTGTTCCTATGACATTCAAACCACATGATGCACCTATCGCAGACTTTCTCATAGTTTAACTTGTTGATCGCTTTCGGTGTACACCCTTGTGAACGACCTCGATCATCCCACCTGCTATTGACTAACCTTCAGTGTTATAGACTGTCAGTCACATCAGGTATGTTCACGTCTTCGCCACAGACACGCCAGCTTTTTCAAACACAGAGCACAGCAACAGTATGTATCCCTCCTTTTGGCGACAGTGACGGAGGCATTCATGTGGTCTCTACCACGTACGCGCTACTGGGTGGCCTTATTTTACGTTGGCTCACTAAGCATGAGACAATTGAGCTATCTAAAAAACTGGACAGGATAGGGTGTGGTCGGGGGTGCACTGACCACATTTTCATCTTCCGACGGGTCTTAGATCATCGGCACTATTGTAGACAGTCTTTTTAAATCCAAGGGTTGCCTTTAGTCCGGTTATTCGCACCGTTCTCTTGTACTTTCCCTTTTGCAAAGAAATTCCGGGGATACGCGTAAACTTGCTAATGCCACTGTATGCTTACTCTACGAGTAGAGGGGAAGTTTACGGGCGGCTGCCTCGAGTGTCCGTCACTTTTAGTACAGTTTACCGGTAGCGTCCGATCTTTTGTCCTCTTCATTTTTGTCATGGAAGAAATTCTGGAAGGTTTGCTCTAGAGGTCCAGTTGGTTTGTTATTGAGTTCTTTTCGGGCGCAAAGTTGACTGACGTAGAACACGCGGATGTCATTTGCTTTGTTCAGTCCTACTGGAAAACTGCAGACCGTGTTGATCATGTTAAAAGACAGAACTGATTTGAGCGGAATGTGCTACGCACTTTCAAAGTTCTGTCTCACCACTGGTGGTATTTGCATCTCCACGTTCTGCATCTTGGGCAGTCCGCTTGAGACGGGACAGTTTTAGCGTGTCATGTTTGTTATGACATGAGGGTTGATGGTAAAGTCACCTGTTGCTTTTGCCAATTCGCATCATCTCTGGCGTAGTACCCACGTACAGTTGTTTTCGAACAAAAGTTTAGAATGCTTGTGTGCATTCTGTTTTGCATTTTGGTCGGGAAACGTGACCTGTATGCGACGAAGATATCAACAATCTAGCTTTCTCCGACATTTGGCCCACCTCAAGTGAGATGATTGTGTGACCTACGTGGCTGTTTACTGACGTGCATGCCGGCACGCGCGGGATACACGATCACCTGTCCCGAGACTCAGGTTACACAGTCCGTGATGGTTGGGTCGCCTGCCTCTTGTATCAGTCTCCTGTGACCTCCCGGGACATTACATACCGACACCAACAACAGCTTGGTAAGACCGCTTGTTTATGAAGCAACGACCTGGTCACGAAATATGAAATCTGTGACTGTTACGCTACGTCAAGTAGGTAGATGTCGCCTAGTTTGTTTAATTTCTGCGTGGTCATCCAAATCGCTGGCTAGAGACCCTTCTAGACATAGCGGCGTACCACGGTCACCGCTGATATCCACGACAATCTTAGCTCTATTTTACCCTTTTTGATCCTCTTTCGGTAATTGATGCCTTCTAGAGTGTTCCATACCACTGTTGCAGTGAACGGCCACTTGTCACAGTACCTTCTGACCCGGCTTACAGCTGTCATGTGAATCCTTTGCCTAACCGAAAGATTCTCGACCACACCTACTAAATTTTTCTGGACTCTCTTTGCATAAACCTCATTCACTGTCAGTTAACTTGAATTAGCCCGTGCGTGTCGAACAAGCGGTTGATCATCACTTCGTGAATACGTGTGATTCGATTTTCAGACCATTTTCGCGCGTTGGAGACGAGAATTTTTTAATTCTACGATGATTGACACAGTTTTCCAAAGCTGTGACGAGTTCTGCATGGGAAAACCGATTGGTACTTCTCAACATTCTTTCAAGCGGAACCTCTTACCCTACAGGCCACTTGATATTTATTAAGACTAAGGGCCTTGGATCGGTTGTTTACTCTTTGTGCCTGGTTGATTCGCTACATTGAGAAGGGTCGTGCTAGTATTTTACAACAAGGTTTTGTAAAACGCTTGTAATAAAGACATTCGACGTTGATTCAGTGTGTCGGTGTCCTCTTCCGTAAACTCGCCAGTAAACGTTTGCTCTGACGGACCACTGGCAGCTGCGCCTGACTTGTGCTCTGTTTTCAGCATTGACAAGAAACCCCGTCAAGGTGTGCCACAGAGTTAATAGTGTCAGTTCTGCGCGGGCAGCCACCACAGAATTAAAGCCTCGGCGTGATAACGAACCGGCTAAAGGTTGTTGAAGGTAGTTGCCTTAGGTCCGTACGAACTGCGACGGCCCTGATATCCACGAAACATTCTTAGCTGACAGAGGAACGAGATCACGGAGACAAACAGAAAAAAAGGGAAAGAAAATTGTCATCGCTGCTACACTGCACAGTTTTTTTATACTTGTTTTGTTTTTTCAACTTCAAGCAGTGTATACTACGGTAGCTGATGAATTCTCCAACAAATTGAATAACAGCATTTGCACCACTGAATTCTGCTGTGGACATATCTCTAAGCGTTGCTCAACATCTTTTCTACGCCAACCGTGAGGCAAGGCAGAGCCAGAAGACATCAAATATGGTGCTCACTTCTTCATACCTTCATGCCAAGTCATTGACCGTCCACTGTACCATTTCTCTCAGTCACTTGTAGGAAGTGAACAGGAGGTTGTGTGGTAAGCGATCGGCTAGTATGCTCAAAGCATGCCCAAACCATCACGACCGATTAAGTGAATCTGCTTTTATGGAAAGGAGCGCTGTATGTATGACAACACTCCTGAGGAAGGCCACCCGAGGTGGTTGAAACGTAGAGTATTACAACTTGCTCGTAACGATGTGTTATTCTCAATCTGTTTATCAGCGCTGTATGTTCTTATTACATCGAACCTCGTCATTACTCTCGTAGTGCTGCTACCTCGGTTGATTATCTTCGTAACTTGCAGCCCTAAAACCAATTGGATGGCTCTTTTTTTGGCTGATTTCGGTTTCATTCAAGCGAGATTATCAGTTGTAAGCATTCCATCACTATCCACAGAGACCCTTATATCAGTTCAGTTACAGTAGCTTAGGCGAACGTTCATTTTTTATACGGATAAATTGATGTGGTTATTTTTACGCGTCGTAACTGCTTGTCATTTTAATCTTTTTTTCAGGGTTTAATATTCCATTATATCCATCGGGGTATCCTGCCACCCGAACTGTTGAGGCGTACCCGGTTGACCGATGCAGATTCACCCGGAGCGAGAACTAAGCCGCAAACGCAAAACCATATCGTGCCCCCCTTCCGGGCAGCATCTCCGATGGATATACCTGTCACCTCTGAACATTATCCTACTCAAATGGAATCGCCCTATGATGTGGCAATTGCAAGTAGTAATGTTCTAGTAAACCAACTGCAATGTCAGTCGACCAGCTATGATTTGGAATTGGCTAGGCGCAAACGTGAGCTTATTTGCAGATTGCCATCCTTACCTGGCCTTCCACAAAACATAGCGCATGCGATTATACAACAAACGCAACGACTCGCGCGCGCCGATTTACCCATAGGTCAGCGGCTAGATGCCCTTTCGCAGGTGATTGATGCATTGCCATTGAAAAATGCACCGAGCGACGTACATGATGAAGATGCGCGATGTTTCGGCTGGTCAGTTGGCTCGAGTAGCGAACCTTATTTACGTCTTTTCGAGGCGTGCATGTGTGAAAGTCATTGTCCGAGTGCACTCGCGATCCGACTTAGCCAAATCTCAGTGGTTATTGCGGCGTTTGGAAGTGGCAAATGCCATGAAATGAATGGCTCCGCGTCAGCGGAAGATGACCCAAGAGCTGCCTCTGTGGCAGCGTATGTTTTTCGACTCGTGCGCAAATTGATCGCCAAAAGCAACCCACAATACAGAGCCGGTATTCTTGCCCATCTGTCGCGCATGTTGTGTAATCCAGCATCATCACATGATTGGAATCCCTTTTTCGAGCAGCTGGCTTCAAGACAATGCCCTGATTTTTCAACAGTTGGTGGTCACATTTTATCTAGTCTGGTTCGTCTAGGCGAATCGCTTGATCAACCAGTTAATGTGGCTCGTTTGGCTCATTTCATCGGACTCATTGGACGTCGTTTGGTCAAAAGTTCCGAACTCAGTGATGTGCTCGACTCTTGCTTTACGCGTTTTTCCGATCTGGCTGATATCCTTGTCGGTTGGGGTGTGGATCCATCCAGTATCACCAGAGGTATCGACTTGAAGGCTATTTTGTACGAACTTCGTTCCAATTTGTCGTGCTGGTGGCTCGATCCCCCTCTGTGGAGCATGCAAGCCCATTCACTCAAGTCAGAAAAATGGAGTCCGGTGCTTTTGAAAAGTATGCGTGAAATGATGTATCATCTTCTAGAGGATAGTGAAATTGCTATGCGTACGGCTGTAGCAGAGTGTCCAACCGTATCTTCAAGCCGCGCAGCGATCGTGTCGGGTTCTGGATCCAAATCTCCAGATCCCACGGGGTTTCTAATTTCAGTTCGGTTGTTCCTGTCCGTATTGTCTAGTATCGTGACAGGCGTCTCATCTCAGCTTTCTGGTCACAGAGCGGCATCTATCCACCAAATACTTCAGCTGTCTATCGAGGATTTGACGGAATGGATCGAACGTCTCTTGCGCTTAGCGAAATCTGCACATGCCTGCCTGAGATCCTCGTGGTCCTCTGGTCAAGCCTTATTGTGGCATTCTCCCCACCTAACAAATGTTAATGTTCTTCGTGTTTCACCATCACTCATTGACAACATCGAACACGCCATCTATGACTTGCTATATTGCTTTATGAGACGTGCAGATTTTTCCAGCAGAAATGTGCAGTTTGTTGCTAGATTTCTCAACAGCCGTTTGATTGAGTTCTCCGCTCTGCGAATGTCGTCTGCCACGTTAAGTTCTCTGTTGCGTTTTCTCCGGCAGTTAATGAAGCTGAACGACTCAAGCACCGCAGTGGAAAGCTTGCATACTTATTTTGGTTCAAACTCTCTTCTACATTCATACAAAGCAGCGTTTCTTGCTTGTCAGGGCCAGGAACCGCCATCAAGGTTGGTTTTCTCAACTATGTGTGACTTGGCAGTGAATGACAGCCTCCGAGAGGGTGTTATTCAGCTAGCCTTGATAGATCTGAAAATTGCTCTGCAGTTCCTGAAAACCGACTCTACACGTAAAATTTCACAAAGTTTCACGTTATCCAACTGCGAATCACTCGGGCTTTACAGCCTGACTCTATTTTCTACCATTATTAAATCTTTAACTGTAGAAGAACAGTTGTCCTGGAAATGTCGTCTAGTCGTTATACTAGAACATGACTGTTTTTCTGTCTGGAGTTGCATGCCACTCCGTTTGCGAATTTCTTTACTGGCTGTTTTGACTGAAAGTTCATTTGCGCCTTCCCTGTCTCCTACGAATTTACTGGATTTGACGACAGCTGTATCCGACGCGTGCAGTTTATCACCATTGGAATGCATCCTCGTTGTTAACTTGATTGAAACCTGTTTGACGTCATTGCGGAAGAGCGAACACCGTGCTGAATTGTTACATCGTTTATGCGCTTTGGCACATAAAGCTCTTCTTTCTCAGTGCCTGCTCCAGACTGATTCGGTCAATGTTTTTGTCAAGTGCGTGGAAATCCTGATGTTGCACGCATTTGACGACACGTTTCGTTCACGAAACTTGTCTTCTGCTGCACACTTGGCTCGTTTGGCACAACTGGCCGCTTCCCACAGCTGTTCGATCGTTAATCGAGCCGGGACTGATTTGCTGTTGGCCTTGGAAACCTGTGCAAGGACTTCCTTACAAAGCATTCCACACTCACTTTTGACCTGGTATTCTAGCCGGCGCCCTGATCGTTCCGCAACAGCACTGGTCTCAGTTGGCAATGCACTTTCATTCAGTACCACGGGTCTGGTAGTTTCCACTAGTGCATATCCCAGCCTGCCTGCTGTGGCTGGCGTTTTGGGGATTCTCACTCGTGGAGCGCCCTACAGTACCACAAAAGATTGCAGTCGTTTAAAGCTATTAAAAGAGCCATGTGACTGGATTAGACGGTTGGCGCATCTTATTTCACCCATCCCGTCGGATGCCACTTTTTCAAGTTGCCTGCACATCACGGTCGACGCGATTGGTTCTGTTCTATGGTTCGCTGCCTGGACCATTGTCGATTACAAGTTGAAAGTTGCTCCCTGGGCCAATCCACTTAAAACGTTTCTTGCTTTAGAAGGCGCGTTGCAGGCTATTGTGCAGCTTTCTCAGGCGGAGCCAAATGTCTCCTCAGGTACATCTGGGCCAAATTTTCTTGCTCTCTCCAGTCAAAGTTTGGCTTGCCAGCCGTGGAGTAAACATATCCAGCAAGGCCACTTACTGATGACTTTCCTGGGCTTTCTTGAACGTATTGTTGCTAACGCAACTGGGGGTTTTGCTCTTTCTCTCCCACGACCGGTTACACCCGCGTGTACTTTTTTCGCTGCCAATGAAGCCACGTGCTCCCGATGGTTCACTCGCGTGCGAAGCATCATTGTTCGGTTAGCAGCTGATATGCCCTTGGTGACTAAAGCCGGAGACTCCGTGACTGTTGAATCATCTGCCGCGGTTGTGTTCCATGCTGCCCGTCTTTTGACTCCGCTTAACTCACATACACCGGACGTGGATATGTCAAAAGCCTTCGCCGATATATCTGATGAAATACTGGTCAAAGTCGCTCAAAGTTTGCACAGTCTGTCGGCTTGGGAAGAATTACAAGCTCTGACCGAGTGAGTTTTATCATAACCACATGTTCCGCATCTGTTCTTTTTGAGAACTATGTAAAACTCGTCTTTGAAGTAGCTGTTGGTTCGGTTGTATTTAGCTAGCACACTGTTAGCCGTTACTGTAACGTCCGACCTGAAATTGTGCAACTGTACTCACGAATCCGGTGCTTCCATAACTTTTTGTTTGTCTGCGTAACATATATCTATTAGTTGCCTTTAACCAAATTTTCAGTGGACGAAGTTAAGACGTCTCAGAACGTGAGTTGTTTTTGGACACGCAATAGCTGCCTTTCTCAATCGCTCATGAATACCGCATTCGTTAAGTGTGATTGCCCAATCCTCTTACTTGCTGACTGCTGCTGTATCAAACCGTACCCTTAGTTCATGATTTAACTTTGCCAAGCTCTATCATTCGCTTTACCGTGCTGAATCTTCACCTTCTGGTTAATTACTGTCACAGAAATTAGATCTTGGTCGGATGTGGTACCATCTGCAAAATCTATGGGACCAGAGTGTATGTGCATACATGTATATAAAATTCAATTTTATAGATATATGCATGTATAGACATGTGTGTGCATATATATATATATATATATATATATATATATATATATATATTAGCGAAAAAGGCGTTCGATAAAGCACAATCTTCATTATCCAACCCGCTGGTTCCCCTGCTACACGCGCGCGCTTGCGTTTATGAGTCAGAATTCCAATCTACAACAGCCCAGGTTTCCGCCCACACGTCGTGTGCACTTTGGTCCGGTTTGTATGTGTGCCCGACGCCTTCTGTCACGGGGTTTTCACCTGCCATTCCTCGTTCGTTGGACAGTGGCTCGTCCGGTTGCTCGGGTTGCCTGCGATCTATCCACTGTGACCTCTGACCGTATTCTACGACCGTGTTGAGATATTCCTCCGGATGTTAGAATAATCTCGCTCTCGATCTGGTTATCCATCCCATTTTCCTTGCCCTTTCTTGTTTGTTAGTCCGATCCACTTGGGCGATGGCCCATTCGGTTGTCCATGCTGTCCCTCATCTGTTCGCTTTGGACTTTTGGATGTACCTCCCCGCCGGTATTTGAAGTACCCGCACCTCCGGTTAGATAATCCACCATAATGTGTATACATATGGTGTATTAGGTTCACTGATCTGTCTTAGTGAATGGTTTATGCGAATAAGCTGTTGCTCTGGCTGGGCATGGCGGATCGATTTTTTCGTTCTCACGCAGAGCCGTTGGTTAATCATCTGACCCGAAATGGGGTAAGACTCAACGTGGCGTTCAAACTGTGTTTGGTACCAATGAGCAACATAGACTCGTGTGGATTTAGAATGAGGCCCACCTGCCCAGAGTACCCATTACACTTACTTGAGACTCAGGTGTCCTAAGATCTTTCAGGTCGTAAGATGAGTTTGCACTATTGTGCCCCTTTGGTCGACGCGGTTTTCTCTGAACGTTTCTTTGGTCGTTCCAAACAGGTAACTGGTAAGTGGTTTATACATAGTAGATGTTTTTCCGCTGCTGAAGTGCACCAGTGCACCCCGGCTTTGTAAATGATCATTAAGCCTTGAGCATCTGTTTTTACTCACATAAAAGCTGAAGTGGGCTTCTGTGGTCATGCGAGACGCGTGTTCAAGGGTTCTTTAATAATTGACCACAAAATCCAACAAACATCCGCTTGCACATTGATTTTTTTATGGGCTGTTGCTTGGATGTGCTGTCGTGAACTTGCTTACCATAAGTGTCGTCGGATTACTTCTGAATGGTAATGTGAACTGATTAGACAGATGAGGTGTCCGAATCTGTGGTAAATGTGTTTAGCATGACGAGCGTAAAACAAATTGCACAATGTTCCCATTTAATGCTAATGAATAGCTGAATTAGAAGGGAGGTTTTTTGATTACCTATCAAGCTGGTGTAAACAAAGTTGAAAGTATGCCTATGAAAATGGATTTAAAGCAAAACTCTCATCGGTACTGTTAGCTGTATTTCTGCAGCTCCTGGTTGCTAAACAATCTGCCTCCGTTGATCGGTATGTTCAAGTTTGTTTCAGAAAGATTATGTTCAGCTGTTTTTGTTGAAATTGTTTGCTGTGTATAGTTTATTCGTCTAGATTACTCCCTGCTGCTCTAGCGGTGACCTGTTGCTCAGGTCATAGTAGCCCCTGGCCAAGCTCGCGACCGTTATAGGTAATCGACGAGAGCACTGGAACGGAGAACGGGATATTGCAAACGCCTTGCTCTAACTGTATCTGCAGTCTAGTAAACAGGCTGACGAATACTTGTTGTTTGTGATTACAAAGCAATCCAATAGCTCTGCAAGAGTCTCAGCCGTTAGCAAGCGTTAGCCTCCGGCCCACTATCAACCCGGCGTTTTCTGTCTACCTCATCACTACCCGCCTTGTTGGTTGAAAGCTAACGAGTTTGCATTGGTATCGCTTCCCTTGTGGTGTGTATCGCTGGTACCAATAAACATTGTAGAGGTATATGGTACCGTTACTATTCGGTTATTGGTTCACTCACCAAGGTCCAACTTTTGCATCTGTGCTTGAAATAAGAAGAGGAAACCGTCATCTCCATATACCGATCAAGCTGTGCCGTACATTAGACAGTGTCGTCATCTCCGAATCAAAGACCTTTATGGTGACGACCTTTCCGATTATTTTTTCTTAAATACTGCACTTTTTCATGTGGTATACTGACTGAATGTACAAAGTAGGCAAGAAAGAAGCAAAACCTAAGGTATCTAGTGGCTCTGACTGGTGCGTCAGCGGGCTCCATATAGAGAGTTTGGTTGGCCGTTATGGTTCTGAATCGAGGTCATCTGACATTAGTACGCACAGAAGACATGGCCTTGTTGGACATATGCACTTGTCAGGAATAGTCAGAAACATGCATCACTGTCGGTTGTTGGGATATTCCTGTTATTGATATTTGTGATAATGTTAATCAGTGCGCTTCGCACTCGCGGAAGCAACCTGTTGATAACAACACTGACTAGATTTTCCTGCTTCTGATGCAGGCTGAATTCTACCACGTATTTTGTCATATGTCACGTTCGGCTTGGCAAGAAGCACTACGGTGATGTACGTGTGCGCAACCAGATATTTTTACTTTTGTTTACTCATAATACCCACTTCAAGTTGGCGATATTCGGCATGCGTTGTATGATTTAAACTCGAGCATGTTATTTTTTGTATCACGTACACTAGGTTTATCATTGGCATTTTAAAATTTCAGATGGACCGAGAGATTCACAAAATCTGGCTCTGTTTCTTTTAATCCATACGGTTGGCTCATGGGTGTTGCTGCTTTGGCACGTGGACACTGGGATGAAGGGACACGCCATTTACGTCATTTTCTAGACAAGTGGCTAACTATTAAATGCACTCTTTCTCCTACGGCCTACCACACCCTTTTAAACGGTCGCACAGAGGCGTGTCTTGCACACACTGCGGAGGTTTTATTGCAGTGCTATCTCGACGAGGGAAACTACCAAGCCGCCTGCGAACTTCAGCGCAAGATTTCGCCTTCGTCGCAGTCTGTATCGAGTGATCATCTTCGTCATGGTCCGCAGTTGACGTCTGGTGTGAATTGGGCACGTTTAACTTGCCTCTCCAAACTTGCGAGGTATGCCGATTTTATTCCGATTCATGCACGAGCATATAGCGCAATCTGTCCCTCGTTGTGATGATGGCTTTCGTTTTGTTCGACTTGAATTACGCTTATGGCATGTTCGATTAGTTTGTACTCGGTTGGGTTTTCCCTCCATTCGACCGTTTTCACTTCATCCGAATAGGATATGTGAGCCAAACATTAGTTGTGGGCAACTGTTTGTACAAAGTGTTAAGCTATCACGAAAAACTGCTCCTTTACTTAGTTGACAATAATAGAAAGATGCGGGAATCAGCTGGTTTTGCTCGGTATAACATTGCTCCGAGAATTGCAATTGATAATAACGGTTACTTGTATAATAGGCTGTTTGGTCGTAATAATATCAGTCAACTAATATGCACAGTAGTGCGTTGGAATTAAAACTACTCGTTGTCCATATTGAGGTGAGAGTCACCTCAAAGTAGTCAGCTTGTCTTCTTAAGTTTTGATTGGTTTGCGTGGTGGGTTGTAACCATATTGCGAAGTTAGGTTCATTTTTTGGGTTAGTTGTTAGGACTTCAAGTGCTTGGGGAAGACATTACGAGAGCGTGTCTTTTTTACGTTGTTGTAGTGATAATAGAACAGTACTTTTGGAAGTATTGAGTAGTATAGATCATCATCAAAACAGCCATGAGCCTGACCAAAAGGTACTGTGGCTCGGGCCGCCGCTCACCTCAACAGTGACGTGGAATATCCTAAAAGATAAGAGTACTACGAAGGACAACAAAGACTGAAGAAGGCTAAATGGAAGAACTAGAAATGGTATGGATACAGGTACGCCATTGACTGCGACACACCGCCATCTCGGATAGCGT
>QNGE01000072.1:183346-210013 GCA_008508345.1 Paragonimus westermani | reverse complement strand
GCAGTGAAAGCCGTAAGGAAGCTGTCTTGCTGATGACGCCTTACTCTCACTTGCAGCTCGGTTGTGTTGTTTGCAAGGTGTAGGCACCTTGATGCTGAATGTTTGAATATGAACGTAGTTATTTCCAGTAGTTAGGTCCTTTCCCGTCCACTTCTTTTTTCTTCTCTCTCTTTCTATACAAGGTTTGCTGTTTCTTCATGGTTGTGTGGCAGTTGAGCATTAGTGTGAACCACTGATGTATTGCAGTCTATAATGATGATGATGTGCATGTATCAAACACCTAAGCAAGCAGTGGTATGGCAAAATAAAACAGTCGTAGAATAAGTCTACCGACTTGCTTATGAGTAATGTCCTTCGTGATGAAAGTGACATCTTAAAGTGGTCTGACTTTTGTTTGCTTAAAATTGTAGTCTTTTACAGATTAGTTTCTTAGCCGAGACAAACGTATGGGCTTGATAGGATTTCTTTATTTGCACGACTCCGATCTCAAAATGTCAACACTACAAGCTCTAGTCGTAGCTAATGGCAACTGCCTCAGAACTTCGGAATGCACCGGGAGTATTTTCCCAATATTTGAAAATGGTTGCCCACCGTCAGCCTTGTGGCTACTCCTTAACAGCTAACTAGAACCCATGTAATCGACAGTGATTTCATTAGACGACTTCGACGATGTGTTTGGATAATCTCCCCCTTGTATGTCCAATACATTTAGCACTTCAGACCCATGTCATTCATCATACAACAAATGATTCAAACTGATGTGGTAGCTTATCCTTAACACACTAGACCGTATCAGGCCTTGTTTAGGGATAAACGACTGCATAACGGATGGCATGAATATAAAACAGGGATATAAGACAGTGCGGTTCGCCACTTAACCTTGTCCGTTGTTGCCACGTTAGGGTGAACGTGGTAATGGGGCCATTCCGACGACATAATTGGGTATCAACATTTCGTCATAGTGTAGCAATCAGAGTTTATCATTTTCATACGGAATTGTGTACACACATGCGTATCTACTTGTTCCTGTGTCACCTGCTTCCTCATCCCTACCTGGTTGTATTCTACAGATCGTGCAGCGTGGATAGTACCTATTGTAATTTCTCTCCATGCACTTGGGATTTCAGAATTTTGGCTGGTTTACTCAGTCCGTGGGCTTCATGACAGTATCTGCATACAAGTTGACTTGCTAGGGGATCTTGTCTTTTTTCCCATTAATTCACTCGCCAGTTGTATCCATTTCTACCTGTTTGATGTTTTGAACCCAAATGGTCAACATGGTATGCTGGTTAATTCAGACAGAAAGATTTACTAGTTAGCATCTTATCATTTACAAAAGTAATTTCTCTTTAGTTGGCCAACCTCGGAAATTCCCCCGGTTCAAGCTGATTATCCAGCGGAATCGCCTTTTCAATGGTCAAACAGCGCGTTTACCGTCAAATTGGACAGCCTTTTGGTTGAGGCTGCTTGTTCCGCAAAAGGCAGTGAAAAGGCGTATGATAACATCTCAGAATTGGTAACGTGTGTTCGTCGGGCCTGTTCCTCCGTGTATCTACCGTCTTGCTCAGTGCTCTCAACCGGACCGATAACCGATCTTCGGGATGAAACCGGCTTATGCTCTTGGCTCATCCGCGCCGATTTACTGCTCGATTGTCCCTTTCAACGTGTCGATGACAGTGATTTGGCCGACTGCCCACGAAACACCGTCTTCGAATCATCTTGGCGACACCTTATCTTCGATTCGTCTCGAAATCTAAACGCACGCATAAACGCCACCCTGCAAGCTTGTCGTTGGGCTTGTACAAACCACAGTCCGCTCTTGTTACAAAGACTACTCGTTCGTGAAAGCGAGGGTTTGTCACTGCTTAAACGCACCAGTGATAGCACGGATTTGCAAGCTCTGTATAACATGGTGCGCACGGTTGCATTTTGTGACACGTCACATTTGTCCCAGATCCAGCGGTTGCGTTTTTCAGACTGTTTGGCTCAATTGCTCTGGTCGACAACCGATTTGGATCGGTCGACCACCGGTAATAACAAATTGGCTGCCCTCGATGTACTATCCCGTGGGTTACGAACGGCGTTGCTAGAAGATGTTCCAGAGGATATGCGTCAGCATGCCGCTCAGTGCCGCGTGTCTGCCGAGGTGGCACTGCGTTTGTTTGAGTGGTTGGAGGAACCAGTCGCAGACACAACGGACACGTGGGTAGATGTTGTGCATAGCTTGACTGTGGACCAAACAGCAGCAACCAAGGTTGGTTTCCCTTTACTTAAATCTACATACATATCAAAGCTACCAGCATATGTTGCCTGTTGAAGTGCTGCTTGCTAAATCAAGACCTTGTTTCTGTATGGGTGACTCAGTGACAGAAATAACAGTAAGCCATGCTGCTAAACATGTACTCGCACGTTTGACCCGTGCCCGCCTTGATCATTTCTACCCCTGTTCTACAGGCATTCACTTCGTGTTTTGTTCACATTTTGAAAATCGATGTTAACTTCATCCCAGGTATTCATTTCCACATTTTCACACACCAACTGGCCAAAATAGTGAAACAACTGTTTGTCATCCTGACAATTTGTGTGAACTCAGCCTTTTCGAATGGAGTTTGATGAAAGTAGCTTGTTTAGTGTCAAGATTCAAGCGGGTTGTCTTGGCTCCGAACGCTAATTATACCATATACGGTTATTGTCGTAACGACTGTGCACACCCTTTATTTTCGACACTACCCGCCCGTTTCACATTTTCGTCTATCACTATACAGGGTTATCACATGTTAGTCACGCTTGCTATATTTTCTTACCGACATATATCTTCATTCGTATTGTTTCCCTCAAACTTTATTCTGTGCAAGAAATAGCTAACCGTGACAGTGTGAACTCGCGGTTGGGGTACCGTTTGTCAAATAATGCCTATCCGATGCTGACTAGTTCATGCGAATCAATACGTCATAACAGTGAGCGCAGTTTTTTTTTAGCTGAGGTCTTCTAACTTCACCGGGAATTCAGTCGAAATAGCTTATGGACAATAGTTTTCACAAGTTTATCACTCGTGATAGTGCATCTTATTTTCCAGTGTCAATTTCGGTTGGTCTTTCGCATAATCTGCTTAGTTATTTCATGAATGTTCATCTGAAATTTTACTGCATGTTCGCTTGGTTAGCGACGACCCCTGAACCACCACCCGACTCATTTGAGATCATTTGGGATCGTTGAGCTTACTCGCCTTTTCCCTCCCATTTGATATGAGTTCGATGGATTTTCCTCTATTGTTACTTTATGCTGACCTTATCTGTTTGCATACGTCGTTTAGATTCAAACCTGCATTGTTGACATCAATACAGTCCCTAGCCCTCGTGGTAAATGTGCGCTTAGTTCCACCCTTTATTTCTACAAAGACGAGATTATTTTGTTCTGGACTGTCTCCTAATCCATAATTTTTATCCGGTACCATCCCGAGTCCTAATTTTCTTTACTAACCTTAACGTCCTCCCCGTCAAACCAGTTGATGAAGACCACAGCGATCGCAAATAACTTGAATTTCTTCAGCCGACTGGTGGATGAACCGTGGGCCAATGGACTCCCGCTGATTCCGTCGGGTGATTTAGCACCCGGCCCTAACCGTTCACAAGCCAGTCCGGTGACAAGCCACACCTCGTGGACCAGCCGCCTGCTCATGATGGCCACTCGCTTGTCTCCCACCGGCTCCTCTCCCCTTGCTTGGTTACGTATGGCTGATTGGTGTTTTACTCGTGGGCAAGCAGTGGTATGTTTTGTTACCTTTCTATTTTCTGATTGATCTTCTGGCCATCGTTCTCATTGTAAGCACATCTTCCCTGTTATACCCTAATATTCTTATGAGCTGCTTTTGTGTTCATCTGGATTCTTCTCCTCCAGGTTGAAGATGTACGGGCCACAACGAGAGCGTTGCTCGGCATAATGCCTGAATCAGACGCATCAGTCAACCCACCAAAGTACTCCGTGTTGGAAATGTTGCAACCGGGAGAACGGGAAGCAGTGTATGATGTGTTGGTCAATCACGCCGTGTTGCCCAGTTCGTGTTCACACACCGGTGCAGATGGGGTTTCACACGTTGAACTCCATCTACCCCGTATCGTCGCCGGGCTAGCCAGCTTTCTGATTCTGAACGGAAACCCAAAGTGCGGTACCGAGGCAAACGATGAACTGTTGAGCTCGTTAGCCCACTTGGATGAGCACCATAGTAAACACATACCTCATATTCGCTTGTCTCACCTGTGTCCGGATGAGAGAACTGACGAAAATGGCGTAAGTTTTATTGAAGTTTTTGGCGATGTCTCCGCCGATCCAAGCCTTATCTGTATTCCTAACTCCCAATCTGCATTCTATTTTGCTGTACAGATGGCTGAAAAGTTGGTCTCTCATCTGCGCACGATACTGCCGGACATGTTCCCCAAGTTTGTACATTTGCCGTTGGAGTTGGCAAACAAGTTGCATCAAATTGTCGTAGCTTTAACTCAGAGACAATACAGTTTACACACATCAGCAGCACAGGCCTACGCCACATTCCTCACTGTGGCTGGCCAACATTCGTCTTCAGCTATCTTGTGGGAAGGGCCAACCTCCAAACTAGACACCACGACAGGTGGGTTCTTGCCTGTTTGTCCGGATGCATCACCTTATTTGCATCTTCGTTTTAGACTCTAATTGCGAATGTCGTAGAGTTGTTTTTTCGTCTCGTCTTTCGACCTATTACGTGGGTTTCTATCTCTGTTGAAACTAATAATAGGCCTATCCGTGTTCGTCTCGTAGACATTTTTATTAGGTGTAATCAAATGGGTACAATTAAAACCAGTTTCCAGCCCCTCTTTATGAACCAAATTGTCCGACAAATGTTGAATTGTGAGGGTGAGCTATGAATTCGTGTCGTCACTCTCGGCGTGCAAATGTTTGCACTAATACTGAACCACAACGGTTGGGGAACGAACGAACTGGAGCACGAATAATTCGTGACGTAACAAAAGTATCTTGTTCATGTCTCTGATGGTATTAGGTATCAACGAAATGCAAACATTCGGTCAGGTGGCCAAACGAGCCGACAGATTCGGCAAGAAGGAATGCGGCGCACATTCCACGCTGGTGTTTGTAAAGGGTCACAGGTGTGTATGTAAGCACGTGCAGAACGATTGTGGACGCGTGCCCTCTTATTTTTTGCGGAATTGCTCCACATCACTCACGCCACTTGTTCTCTTGTGTTCAGTCCAGCCAACGGCACCTCGTAAAGTTTTTTTGCTGGAAGTTTTTCGTTTGATGCGTATTGCAAAACCTAACTTTTAACAACGGATTGTATCAATTGGTTTAACAGGCATTGCTAGCAAGTTTTGCTTGTTTAGTGGTAGTTTACCAAATGTTTCTACTTACTGCCTATTTTCACTGACCTCTTCTCAACGGATAGCTACGTTGAAGCTCTTGGATTTGCTCTCCGCTCCCAGCCGTGCGCTTCGTAATCTCATCGCTGGTTTTCTAATGCACGGCGGCCCAGCAGCCCAGTCGTTCGACTTTCACCAGCCACACTCGACGTCTCACACACCTCGTGAGTTTAGTGGTCAGTCTGGAGAGCCCCATATCCCGGCGACTAATTTCACATCGCAACGTTCGGGCACTACCCTTGGTGGACCGTCTATTTGGGAAGCTTGTTTGCCCCAGGTACTCGTGCGCCTAAGCTTGCCGGACCCGAGTATCCGGAATTGTTTGGTCGCCTTACTCACTCGGTTGATACTCACGGGAAATCAACACACGTCTTGTATTACAGCCGGCTGTTACGATCCGTCTCCCTCTTTACGATTCGCTGCCCATCTTGTCTTCCCGGCTGTAGTGGCTGCTCTGGACGCGAACTTTGCTGAGGCTGCTCCGAAGTGCTTACACGAGGTTCAAGGTAACGCTGCATGTCTGTGGTTTTTCTGTTCTGATTTTGTATATTTTAATGCCAATCGGTTCTTTTTCGAGGAACTGCACAGGTCTGATCCAGGTGATCATAAAAGACACTGGTCTGTGTTTGCCAGTTAGCACGTATGCAAACAAGCAGAACACTGTCAATGCGCCTCTTATTGAGTCATGGAAAGACAACATTCTTGTAGAACGTAGTTTGTTTTCGACCACGCGGTGTTCACGATCGTGTAACTTACACGGTTGCATGTGGAGCACATGCTATCAGCCCACTTCACTCTGGCCTATAGTGATCGCGGTGACTGAGGCTTGAACCCACCACCGTGAAGTTGTTGAACGTGCATCGCTACTGTTGATTTTCAACAAACCCAGTTCATTTTCATTCAGTGCCAGATCGAAATGGAAACGCGTTCGGAAGCTTCTAAGATTGCATATACGGTGAAGTAATTATCGCCTAATGATGAGTAATAAGGGATTTTGGTTAGCTACCATACGCGCGCTACTTTCCCCCAGTTGGCCTTTCCACCTAAACGATATTGGCAGGTTACGTGTT
The DNA here is from genome assembly GCA_008508345.1 of Paragonimus westermani. Lineage (NCBI taxonomy): Eukaryota > Metazoa > Platyhelminthes > Trematoda > Plagiorchiida > Troglotrematidae > Paragonimus > Paragonimus westermani. The sequence continues at coordinate 203,535 of QNGE01000072.1, read as the reverse complement.
TTCGCTAATCTTCGTATGCTTAGGATTCGGTGTGTATAAGCATCACCATGTGAACGATGACGTGTTGACACTAGATTTTTATGTTCTTTCACTCCATTGGTTAAGGTGAATGAGACACTGTTGCGCACGCCTACCACACTGTGCTTTGTTCACATACTCTGGATGTGGCCGGGACGAATAACGTGCTCGAAGAAATTGTCGTCCAGCTTGTTCCCTGTCCACGCCACTTGGCTTCCTAGCTGAGGTCTAAACAGTGTTGAGTACTGTTGTCTACAAGCACTGATGGACATGGTTGCAGACTGCAATCAGTTGCGGAACTTGTTATCCGCTTACCACATCTAAATTTCTTTAAAAAGAATAGATGAATCAGAATAAAAATGTCAAGAACGTATGTGGTGTAACATAGTCCAAACTATTCTGTCGTACTATGTGGTCCCTTTTTCTTATTCCCTTCCTCATTCGTTCTTAATAACTGATAGTTTCATTGTGCTGGGTCGGCACTCAGTCTTTTGTTAGACTCGTATACTAATGATATTTAATCAGTATTCTGATTAGTATGTGAAAATGCACAGTCCGTGTTGGTTGAATCATATACTCTGTGTGCCAGTGGAGTGTTGATCAAATCGACAGGATTCACGTGGGCCATTAAAAAATGGTGCGTAATTTCTGTGGAGCCATAAAGCTTGAGAATATCGGAAACATCGCTCAGGTCGTAAGCCATATAAAAAAGACTGGTTCGACAGATTTTTATCGCTATAACCTTTGAACTAGTTTTGACTGCTGAAACAAAGCCTCGCTGAACTGACTAAGTAAAAACCGAATACGAGAGTGTTCCAAAAAACCAATTCTCCAGCTTTTGCGACCCTGATTTTCAGGGTGGCTACTGAATTCAATAATTTAACCAAACGACTAAAGCGTATCGAATGGCTCAACCACCCCACCGACACAGTATTGAGAAAAATATCACCCTGGCCTATCTAGGTCAATTCAACAAATACCCGTTCTTCTCCACAAGCACGCAACCGCTGCGGATGGCTTCATCGCCAACAGTGATTGTTGCCGGAAACTTCGAGAGAGAAAAATACAATGCCAGACTCCTTTTTCATCAGTTAGTGCATCATGCTGGTGGTGACGTCATTGTAACGCCAGAAGCAGTTACCGTAGAAACCAGTAAACACAGTGGGTCCACCGTAAAAGAGGGAAACACAGAAAAGAGTAACAAAAGTGCCGTAACTTGCGAAATTGTGGAAAGGCGGAAAATCATTAACCTGTCGTTGATGTACGCTAACCATCAAAGAACAAAAGAATTTGAAGCTGAAATTTTTGGTCAACTCAGCCTTACAGCCATCCAAGTACGCCAGTTCGACGAACACGTCAGTACCTGGCTACCTTTTATCGGTTTAGTCAGTCCATAGAATCAAAAATTAAACTTAAATGTCGTGTATTTAAATTTGTCTCAGTACCCTTGATTCTACTCGACATTCTCTGTTGACCTTTCGAGCTCAATCATGCGAAAATCCGGCCAACCCTATTCCTCCCAAGTGTTCACCTTTGCATATTTCAATTCTCCTGTTTCTGATCGGTAATTGGACGTTGACCCAGATGTTTTATGTTTTATCGCGTTAATGTGATGGTTGTGCAAACAGCCAGTTGCCTACTATTGTACTTTGCCTGAGTAGTCTGTGCATCACCTTTTTTGGAGCCAGGTTCGTCTCCGTTTTTTTCCAGCCCCATAACTGTTCAGAAGAACTGTGTTGGGTGTGAATGTCATGTTGTGTGACTATAATTCATCCTTAGCCTGAACAGCACCAAGTTGTAAACGATCGTCGATCGAACCTGATCAGGTTGTTTATTTATTCACTCTGTTAATTTGCTTCATGGCGCCGCGGCATTGTGACCCAATTTTGTTTTGATTATTTGGAATCGTTGCTTCACCGCTATTCGTTGCTCAACCTCTTCAAGGAAGATCTTAGGTTTTAAGATAGAATATCGCTCAATTCGACCTGTGATCCAACAAAAACCCGCATATGGTGAGGTGTCGGAGAGCACCAACCCTTCGAACGAATGTCCGGACCGAGTATTCTAAACCCCAACCGATTGTGCACTATTTTCGAAGTGCGATACTGTAAGACGACAACAGATAAAGCAAAGAACAGTCTACCAATAACGCATATGCTCAGCCGAAACCCCGATCATTCTCATCAACATTACCATCATAAGCATTCTCAACTTTGCCCTGTACTTGTGTGTACAATGACTCGGACTGCTGTTGGTCCTGGCGGTGGTTCACGAAGTTGAAGAGTACTATGTAAGTACGAATTTTTGACAAAGGAAAAGAATGCAGAAAATGAAGAAGACGAGAACCGCGGAAGTGCTGCTGTTTATTTTGACTTGTGACCTTGAGTGCCACATGAAAGCGGAAACGACTGTTCAGATGAACTTAAGGTCCATATCTCACGAATGAAATAAGATACGTAAAATCTGACTGCAGATTCCTGTCGTTAATGTTAGATTTCTCTGCTCCAAAAAACTGTCGCCTGTGTACATGTGTGTAAAATATGTCAACTTGTATGGTTGGCTCTCCCATCCGTATTGACGACATTCGGAACGTCCTTGTGTTATATAACAAATAACTCAAAAACAGAATCTCAAATTAATGACGAGATTAAATGTAAATATTTTGACATTGCTGTTGAATGAATAAATAGTGCACAATGCGTTAGTCCTCATTTGATGAGACCAATATGTTTTGAATGAGGCCGCCAAGGTCAATAGGTGAACACAGTTACGCGGTAGGCCAGATCAAGATTGGCTAGCTGCGCTCCGTCCTATTGCTGACGAAATAATTGTATGTAAATCTAGAGTAAGTACCGACTGAAACTCACTGTATTTGGTGGAAATAAGAAATGTGAATAGGGAAGGCGAATTTTCTCGGTTTGAGGATCCAAAGGGTTAAATGCAGGTGTGTGGATTTTAGAATCGATTTAGCGTATGAACTCTGATGAAGCATTATGTAACAGTCTGAGTACCGTTGAACAAAACCATATGGTGAGTGATCATAAGTCATAAAAACGCCAAACTACCCCATTGAGGAAATATGATAGACACCCTCTACTAACCATCCTCATCGCTACGTAAAACTGTTGTCCAACAGAGTAACGTCACACGTAGTTGATCGTTAACTTCCAAACGATTTCCGATTGTTCCGGGCTGACTTTTTTCTCTGCCGTTTTCATTCCCTTTGAATTTACCTTATTAACAGCCGTTCGAGGCACAACACTGATGTGTCAGTTGGTATGATCACACATGTAGCCAACATCCCCTCGGAATCAAACTAATCGGACAGACGCAAAAATGTTAGCAACAAGCCCCCAATGGGCATTTATCTTGCCGTAATCGCTGACGTGTTATGTATTAAGTGCGTGTCATCGTCATGTCCTTCATCTATCGGCAGCTTCAAAAAGCTAAACAAATTACAATCACATTTGTACTTATGGACGTATGTTTACCGCGAACTATTTGATTGCGTGTGGGCGACAGTAGAGCGAATCAGACAGCTTTGTGGCACATGTACAATAAACTTCGGTTTCTAGTTATATCCGATTTTACGTCACTGGCGGTATACATAACTCTGTAGGTATCGCCAGTAAATCGTGCACATCCTTCCTGTACCAGTGTTGCGTTCCAGCTTATGCAGCCTTATGTCTTTGTATTGTATTGATCAGCGACCAGGAGACTTCACTCTGTTCAGTGTATAGCGGGTCACTATGTGTCAAATATGTGCAAACGAGTACAGTAGATATAATTAAACAACGTTTGTGTGATTGTCAAATGTTATGTTTATATGTATGTATGATAAAAATGGCATTCTTTTTAATCTGATTATATTTGTCCGGTTCATTTTTGCACGCCTACTGACTTCACCTAGTTTATAGTCAAAAGATACACTGCAATATTGCTGTATAACACGTCATTCGTCTCAACAACAATGCTAATACCACAAAATAAAGTTTACGTTATTAGTAATCAGTTGTAAGATATCCGCACCAAATTTAGTACGAATGAAGTTGAACAGTTTGGGCGCCGTGGTTAACATGTTATTGATAAACAGATTGGGAATAACACAACGTTACGAGCAAGTTGTAATACTCTACGTTTCAACCACATGGATTACAACACTCCTGAGGAAGGCCACCCGAGGTGGTTGAAACGTAGAATATTAAAACTTGCTCGTAACGTTGTGTTCTTCCCAATCTGTTTATCAATTTACGTAATAAGCTCTGTAAATTTTTTCGCTCTGCATGTTTGTTTGAACTCGAAAATTCTCACGCTCATTTTATCGACATTCATAATCTCATGCAATTTGACGTGAAGTGCAAACTTCAGTTAATGCATAAGAAACTGTCTCGTGCAAAACAGTCAAAACTAGTGGTGAATTTTTGGAATGGCTTTTCTGTTCCCCTCTCTCTTAAGTGAGTCTTTGAGAATTTTCACGTAGAATGTAACTCACTTTGAAGTGGCCTAGTAACCGGAATTGTGGGATGCCCTCTCATCATAGACAGCAATACATCAGTGATTCTCACTGGTGCTTAACTGCCCTAACCACGTTTGAACATTTACTTCAAATCCTTCATTTGCTTCGTGAAATATCTCTTTTTCAGACTGAAGGGCTAATGTCGTAGCTTCGTGACTGAGGACAGATCCAGTGGTCTGCAAACTCTTAGTTACTGCTCGCTTAATCCTTCCACTTGTGAATCTTTTCCTGCCCAGTTTTTTCTTTGCCGGCCGCACGTCAGATTTGGTCAGCTTTGGTCGTGGCTTCATCACGAATGCATGTTTTGTTGGTGGTCAGTTTTGGTAGTGCTGCTCGAACGGTTGACGGTAAATGATACGCTCTCCATATATTCCACAGGGTTTTCTTGTTTAGCTTGTCTGACACATCAATCTTTCTCCTACCATAACGCACTGCTTCTTGAACGTCTTCAGTAAAAATATTGAATTGTACGAAGTATCAATGTAAAGGTGATGCGTACAAATTGTACAGTTGGGCATAATGAGCTTCAAGAATACGAATGTCACTTTTTTCCACAGACTCAGCCAGATCCGTCACGACCAGTCGTCCGGATTCCCTCAGTGCTCGTGGCTCACCGGTCAGCGACTCTTCAGCAGCTGCTGCATCCGAGTCATGCTTCGCTAGGATCATCGTATCTTTGCGGAACGCTGGCTTTTCTGAGTTGGTTCGACAGGTGGAGGCATTTGTGGCTGAACTGCAACGCATCACTTTATTGTGGGAAGAACTTTGGCTGGGAACGCTCCTACAACACACCGAGGAGCTAACAAAAAAGGTACTCCTTGGTGTGAATAATAGCTCACTTTCGACTGGGTTGTTAGAGTAATTTCAATAACAATAAGATCACCTTCAGGTCATAAGTTCAAACTCGAGAACTCATTCGTGCCTGATCGACTGTGTATCACCCAAACCACTGAGTATCAGCAAGCGTCATGCTGTTGTTATTGAAAAGAAAATCCTACCACCTTGTTTACACACATCGTTTTGTCGTTTTTAGATTAACGCTACTTGGTATCGTAATGTATCCACTTTTCACTCACCCATACTATTTCGCAGGTTACCTTACTCCAATCGGAGATCAAACGCACCCTTCAGCTCGTCGGTCATTCTGATCAGCACTTGAGAGTGCGAACCAGTCGCCCAATCCAGGACTGCGATTACTTGGATCTCCAATCTTCCTTATCTTATACATTACCTACGCGGTTAGAACAGCAGAAAACCTACGCCGCTTCTGATTTGTTGGAAGGACAGACGGGACCATCTGTGGGATTGGAGTACGTGAGACCGACGGAGCTACAGGATACGCTTTCGCTCCGGTATTTATCTGTCATGCAACCTACACTCAGTATACTCTCCCAACTGTCTGCGCTTACTTTGGATGTACAACCGGAGACACCTCACGAAGAGTGGTTTCAGCGGACGTTTGCACCGGTGAGTGAGCTTTATGCGAGTTACTTTAACAATAGTGATGAAATCAGCCGGTGGAAGCACCTAATAAGAATCCGTATTTCATCAGCGACAAGTCTTCGAAACAGTCAAGACAGGCGTGCTTAACAGCTTGTGTGCTGTGCCTGTCGCTAGTTCAAATGCAACAGAAACTCAGTTTTTCCTCAAATTAAGTTTCCCTTAGAATAAACATAGGTGATTAGGATACTCGAATCTTACCAAGGGCGACTGAGTAAGCGCAGTGTAGCTGCATTACACGTCCTTTGGGTGGCCTTCCAAGTGTTATAGGGCTGCTGGTGCGGATGATTTCCCGCCTGAACTATCCGAAGCGAGTAGGGAGGCGTAAGGAAATGTCTCGATTGAGTTGTTTCAACGTGTGTGGGGTCATTGGACAGTGGTTGCAGTGTTCAAGAGAGGTGTGCATGGCTCTTGAGAATAATGTGGAGAAATTAGCTCGACCCGGTCATTACTAGGGTTCCGGCATCCGTTACATTTCGTAGACTGGCTGCAGCTCGGGAGGCCAACATTAGAGAAGAGCGGACACGGTTTCGCCCTGGGTGGGTATATATGGATCACATTTTTACTTTTCGTCCAATTCTCGAGCAGCGTCGTGTATATCGCCGTTCAACATGGCTCGTTCGATTTGATGGATCAGTCTACACTGTTAGAGTCGCTTAAAGACAGGGTTGTACGGACCAAGTGTGTGAACATACTGTTGGTGCTTTATTTCCATACTTCAGCCCATGTTAGGGTCTACGGCGAACTATCTGACAGTTTCAGCACCATGAGTGGCGTACGTGACCGTTTCTGTTCTTCGTCATAGACGAAGTTATGAAGAACTGTCTCAGTCACTCGGAAGATGTCGGCGTGAACCTCCTACCTGATTATGCTGACGGCAAGGTGTTGTTTAACAACTTTGAAGTGGCACGGTCAATGCTATATGTTACTTCTCACTCTGTTGAATTCTTCGAAGCGTGCTTCGCCTGTCTTAACGTGCGAAGCGCTTGTGCAAGACTGCTGTGATTACGTAGGTTTGATGTTGGATAATGAAGTTACGGAATTTGCTGATCGGTTTGTGTACCTGGGAAACTACAGAAGCGGCGGCGGAGGTGTAGGGAATGAAATAGAAGCGCCTGTCTCTAAGGCTAGGACGATATTCGTTAATCTAGAGTACCTCTGGTGACAGAGAGTCGACAGTAAGAGTTGTGTTACTTTAAAGCATTGAAATTTGGCCGCTCAGGGTGGAAGACGCGAACCGTCAGCAGTTATTTGCTCATCGATATCTGTTTTTGATCGCTCGCATTGAGTGACGTCAGCGAACAGGCTGTGGGAAATTCTGGAATTCAGGAAGTTTTGGCAGTGACTGTCAGGCGAGTTCTTTTTTCAGTCCTTGTTTTTGCGCAGACTTAGATGGCTAGGTCTTGTACTAAGGATGGCAGCTGGCCGTCCGTCACACCGAGCCGGCGGACAGATGATAACCTTGCGTAGAGAAATGCAGCGGTTCACTAATTGTCTGAGGTCGTCGCGACTGGGTGGCGTGAATGTCGTTGTTTAGCTGGGTTATCTGTGAATTGTGTGAATTTATTGGTGCGGGGCAGTTGATGCCCTAAGGAAGCTTGAGCGTTGTTGACACCCTACCTTTACTTATGGTTCGGTTGTTTGTCTGCAAGGTGAAGTCACTTTGATGTTGAATGTTTGAATATAGACGTAGCTACTTTCTTTGGTAGTTGGGTTCTGTCCTATCCCCGTCTTTCTTTCTTGTCTTCGTGTACAGGATTCGCTTTTTTCTCTTCATGGTTGTATACGGTAGTTAGGCATCAGTGGGAACCACTGATGTATTACTGTCTATGATATTGACAGTGGTGGTGTCCGTGTGTGGTGTTAAGACCGAGAGCATTTTTGCCGTGTCTATCCGTTTCATACTGCCGCATTGTTTAGTATGCGTGCCTCCAGAAACACCTCTGATGGTGCCACTAATTTGTGGTGTAATTAAGTTTAGCATTGTTTCAGCGATGCGTCTATATTAGGTGCTTTTGATGCGACCACTTTTTGAATGTACTCGAAGATTTTCAACTAGAATGTCCAATTCTCTGCTTGCCGTGCTGCGTGAAACTTCCGGTTGCATGTTTCATTACCACGTTTATTATTCTTATACCTTTTAGTCCTGTCTGACCCTTTGGTAATTGTTTCCTTTCCAGATGGTATCAGAACTGCGAGAGGCACTTGTCCATCCGACGGATATGACGGACGCAAAAGCTCCTCTGGTCTTGTTGCGCCAGTTGATATATCATCTGCAAACCGTGCATCACGCTCCGGGCGCTGCTGGTGTGAACTCACTTGCCCAACCTAACGATCGCTTGCGCGCACTTACAACCGTTCGGCCTTCGTCAGGCAACGTCTTGTGTCTGAGTCTGCACCACGTCAGTCCTCGTTTAGCTCGAATGCGGTTTGGTCGTGGCACCAACATTCAGGATTATGATGGGATTCCTCTACCTGGTCGTTACGACCTGCATGCAGCCAGCCTGTCGAATCGTGTGGCCGTGTTGCCCACTAAGACACGACCGAAGCGTCTTCTGTTCCGATCCGCCAATGGACACTTGTACCCATATCTCCTCAAAGGTCTAGAGGATTTACGCTTAGATGATCGTATTATGCGCTTGTTCGAGTTGGTCAATCTGGCGCTGGCCAGTGACCACTTGCAATCGAATCAAGTCTGTGCGAGGACCTATGCGGTCACGCCGCTGGGAATTCGTGCTGGTCTTCTACAAATGGTCCAAGGGGCTGTGCCACTATTCAGCCTGTACAAGCGTTGGCAACTGAGGTCGGCCAAAATGAGCCATGAGACCTCCGGTTCCCCAGTACCAACCTCTGTTAGCGTGCCCAGACCTGGTGAGTTGTTCCATACCCGCCTCAAAGAGCTGTTGGTCGCTGCTGGTCTGCCTTATCAAGCTCATGCGCGTGCTACTTGGCCAGTTGACACGCTGAAGGAGGTCTTGCGTATCCTAGAATCGGAAACCCCTCCAGATTTGTTATCACGCGAAATCTGGGCCTCGAACCCCTCGTGTGCCAGCTGGTGGCATGCCTCACGAACGTTTGCTCGCTCAGCCGGTCTAATGAGTGGATTGGGCTATCTGGTGGGTTTGGGTGATCGACACCTGGACAACCTGTTGGTCGATCTAAGTACTGGCCATTTGATTCACATTGATTACAATGTCTGTTTTGACAAAGGTCGTACGCTGCGTGTTGCCGAACGTGTGCCATTCCGACTCACGCGGATCTTGCGTCATGCACTAGGCCCGCTTGCTCAAGATACCCTTGTTCGAGGAACTTTTCGTTCATCTGCTGAAAATACATTGAGTGTGGTACGTAAATTGTTAGATCCTGTGCTCATCCAACTCAAAGCGTTTCTCATCGATCCTCTGGTGGACTGGCAGCACAAGCGGTCTTATGCATCTCAAAGCTCTCTGTCTGTTTCGGATTTCACTCATCTTAGTGCCTACCAAGGAGGAGGAAGCTCAATTACTCGGAAGCATCAGCTCGCTTCACGTGTACGTCGTGAGCTTCGAATAGACGCTGAGATTCGTCTGTATGCTGGTCTGGTTACCACACGTTTGTTGGAGTTATGCAATTCTCGCTCACTGGGCGCAGCTACCGAGGCCTTGTGCAAAGCTATCTCACATCTGCGCAGCTGGGATCAGTGGAACGATGCAGAAACTCGAGTTGCCAATGCTGAACGGGCACACCGTTTCTTCACCAGCACTTGTGTCGATGAGTTAGATCAAGTGGAAGTACGTTGTCGTGCCTGGCAGGATTCTTGTCAAAAACTTACTGGTTTGCGACATGATTTGGCTGATCAATTTGAGAATTGGAAACAGCATACAAGCATGCAAATAGAGCGATTCAAGCAGCTACAAAATCCTACCTGGCTGACAAATCTTCTGCAATCCAATGCGAATAAAGATTCTCCTCTCTGTATTGCTTTGTTCGAATATTATTCCGTCGCCCGTGTTTATTTGACACATTCGTGTATCGGGCCCAGCCATACATCATGGACGGACGGTGTCTCTGTGATGCAATCCGCACTTGATCGGTTTCTTCAATCACCGCCCACCGATGATTTAACTTCCTTACAAACTTGTTTGACAACGCTCCATTCAACAGAAGCTCCCTCGAATAACGTTACTGTTATCGATCCTGCCCTCTTCCGTGATCTTGATAAGGCAGTGCATATTAATCACAGTCTCATAGAGGATTTGCAAAAACGTTTAGCCGATGCAGCCAACATGGATACGCCATTAACCGGCGAGTTGCAAAGTGCGATTAGCACGGAGGTGGAAAATCTGCATCTGTTTGTCTACGATCAAGGCTCGGCCGGTGTTATGGCTTATTGTTGGGCCCTAATTGATAACCTTCCGAGCATGATTGCTAATGTACTCAGTATGGAAACTGATCCGCAGTCTTGGCAACAGCTAGATGCGTCGCCTATCAGCGGTTTTACATTACCCAATAACCACCTGGATCAGTTGACCATGCATATTGAGTGTTTAGGTAGCTTGTTTAGTGTCTTGCATCACCAACCTACCGGCATTTTCCATTTTTCTGCTGGCTACGAAGCTGACGTTCGACGAGAGATGTCATTCTTGCTCAGTGTTCGTGATGCGTGTGTTTGCCTGTCCCGTTTGCAAACCAATCTCACTCGATTGCTTTTGCCCGGAGCTTGTGACGCGTTGATTGACACAAGTGATGATCTGGCTGAACTCTTTCCAGCTTTTGTAGCCAAACATGTGGCTGAGTCGAATTCCACTCAGCTGCCTGACTTGATTGATAGTTACCTTCAGAATCCAGCAGTTGTTGCTAGTGCCGTGGACGCACGTTTGTACCAAGTGCTCATCGCCTTACATCTAACACTCACCAATACTACCGCTCAAATAGAGGAAATTGCACGTCGCATTCATGATTGCTCCGTAACCGCACCGGCCTGGTATTATGTGGATGTGGTGGCTCAGGCCACAGCAACTCTTCTGTCTCGCAGCGTCGGGTGGCGTGAGGGTGCTACCAACTTATGGGGCTGGGAACCACTCAGTGGATGCGGTCCTACGGCCGAGTCTAGTGTGTCATGTTCCTGGGTAGACGAGATCTACGCTTCTGGACTAATGACTTTTGTCTCCATCATTGAGGAGTGTCGGGCTCATTGGCAAGCGGTACAATTAGGTGACCCGAAGATGAGGGAAGATATTGTTCTGACACCATTCGCAAACACTATCAATCGGTTCATCGGACGGCTATGCTCTCGTGTTGCCTTAGCCAGTCTGGTTGGTCTGGCTTCAGGACGTTTATTCTGTGCTCTGATTGAAGATGCTGAACTTTCTATTCGTCGGTTAGTAGTGGAGAATGAGTTGAACGCAAAAGCGACCGGGCTGCCTAATCCAGTAATTCACATGACTTCAGAAAAGTTGGTTGAATGTGTCTCGATTCATTTGACCATGACGCGGACGGTCGTTGTACAGCGGCTACGCGGTCCGGCAGGCAATTTGATTCATCGCCTCGTCAATCGGATCAGTCGGGCGAACGATCAGCTCTCGATCACATCCAGGCTGCAACTGTCCAAAAATCATCACATTCACTTGACAAAGACCTTAACTGCACTCCATTGGATTCATTGGTCTGTTGACAAAGCTCATCCAGACCATCCTTCTGTGGGCACGGATGAGGTGGCGCTATGCGTTTCCAGTCCACGTTTGCCAGATGTCCTTACAAGTATTCATCAAGCTTTAATCAACGAAGTTGGTCTGGATGAACAGTTGGTTGCAGTCGCTGAAGCAATTTATTTTTTTGAACAGTTACGAATCCGGTGAGTGCTCTTTGGTTCGTTAAATTTCCCCATCGCTTCAGTTCATGCTTTGAACAATTACCCAAGCATGCTCCTCAAGCTTATCTGTTTGCTATCGTCATATCCGAGACGATCGGAGTTCGAGTGTTATACTTTGCTGGGTTGACTCAGTTGATCTGATGATGAATAGTGGGTATATCCAACCAAGCAGAACTTAGATCATGTAGTTGCTCCTTAGGTACATGAAGTGTTAGACAGTTGTAAGGTCAGTTCTTTGGATAACTGGTTTAACAATCTCTTGTGGGTCCGTGGGATTTGGGTCTGGATTTCTGCCGACCTAATATCCACCACCTGAAGTGACTTGTTTTTTAGACTTGAAATAAATTTAGGTAACCGAAGGCTTAATCGTGCGACTGTAAACACGTTTGTGTCGCTGTTCCCCAGATTTATCTATCGCGTCTCAGTCTAATCCTGAGATCAAGTGTCGAATTTATGTGCTGGCTACTCTGACCGTCACAATGACTATTTTGATGACTACGAAGCCGAACGTCTCTTTTGTTTTTCCATCTCTCGTTTGCATAGAATACTCTTGCCCGCCTCAGCCTTAGCTCATTTGTCACCCATCAAGTCACGTGGTAGCACACCTCTCTACCTGTAGTGTGCAGCCCGGCACACCCAATCATTCCGATGTGCACCAGTCTTTCTGTTCACGTGACGTATTCCACCCAATCCTCTTCGTCGCACGCTAAACCTTGTGATCTTACTTGCCTGTACACTGCTATTTCAGAGGTCCCAAAGCTTGTCCAGCTTTTGTCGCTTGTCAGTCCTTATTGACACAATTGCTGGGCGCCACTACCGATGAACAGGCTGCACGCGCGCAACTGACGGAGTTCGACATAATTATACTGGATCTTAAGGTACGTGGATTTCGTGTCCGTTCTGTTGACGTCCATCAGTGGTGGTCTCGTTTCATTGCTCGATTCTCCCACAGTAAAAGGTCGTTGTAACGAGCGTCGAGGCACCTGACCATACTTCATATAACGATTATCTCCTTGTAACAAATAACTTACCAAATGCCCTACTCATTCCGCCTTTTTTGTCGCATAAGCACATCCTGACCCGACGTACTCATTATGGTTTCTCGTTTTGTGTGGTTCATGGCAAGAGGTCGGTTTTAGACAATCCAGTTCAGTACGCGCACACTCAACTACGTTCGATAGGAAACCGGATATTTGCCTACTATGGTGGGCTCAAATTAATTAGTTTCGTTTCTTTTTCATCAATGTCTAACATTGAGGCAGTGCTATGTTTCAACAGGATTCGACCTAATCTGAAGTATACGTTGTTATTTAGTCTCGTCTTTGTGATGAACTGCTTGTAACACTGATTGCGCATTTGCATTTGGTCCATCAAACCGCTTACTCCCTTTCTTCGTGTATATCTACGCGCATCATTTCATCAATCTTTCCGTGAGTTCTTGAGACCGTGTAGCCATACGCTGTGAGATCACTGTGCAAACATTACTTTCAAAGACCTTCTGATTTCACGATACTGCATATGGTCAGTAGCGCGTGTTATCGTCACAGCACTGTCCACTTAAACCGACACAGCTGTTTATTATTCACCCGGCGATCACGATTAACATCTCCAGTTTTACCGGGTTTGTAGCTCCCTGTAACCATCTCTTTTCGACCTCACCGAACTACGTAAAACAATCAGATAGTGGTGACCTGGAATATTGAGCTGTGGTTATAATGACTTTCTTTTTTTACTGAAAACAATGACCCGGATCAAACAGTTTATTTATCGTGGTGCTCTACTGTTTATACACTGAGTGATATTTCCCCCCACAACATGCTTCTCATCACAAGGATATCTCTCTGACGGCGACCATTTGGGTAAGCAACAGACAGCTACTCCTTTTCTATTCAGTTTTGTGTTGACCAAGGTCTTAGGAATAGTTTCAGATGACTGTGATTACGGGGTGTGCAGTTGTTCTCGGATTCTGGAGTTCGTGGGTTGGAACATGCTGTTGACATTGCTGCAGTCGATGACGCTACACAGCTCACAGCATCCTCGAGAAACCGATGGTTTCAATTCATCCGTTTGGTGTGAGTTCACACTTGCCAAATGCAAGGCTGTCAAGTTGTCGCCAGTACACTCACTCTTCTTGACGAGCTGTTGGAGGTAGTCAAGGGGCTCACCCACCATGGGAGTTGTGCGAGCGGTGATGAATCGTTTGATCAGACCAAAATAGTGCAAACAAATTTCAGAGGGCAGTCACCAACGTATGATACATCTGACACCCACCATTTCAGTTTGGAAAGCTTCCTAATATCTACGGAGTAATGTCCGTTGCACTAAATTACCTTTCAGGTGTTTGTTTTTTTTCGCTGAGTCTGGCGTTTAGATAGCAGATGTTTCATCGTCAGACGAAGCGACACAGTCACTTCCTAAAGGCTTGCTGGTTGAGGTTTGTGAGGTGTGATAACAACGATGAGGTAGTCTTTTAGTGTGAAATCTGACTACACGCTTCTTGTTCCTCTAGACTGAAATTTGTTTAATTTTGTTACTTTGTCACGACTGTTCACTTCTTTTTCTTCGAACTTCGGCGTAACTGGATCTTTGTTGTAGACCTTTGACCATCGATCTGATCTGCCGTAGCCATTTCGGCCAACTACTCACGAAACTGCACTTCAGACCATGGTTGTGTGCATGTCGATTCACAACCTTACCATGGGTAGCTGGTCGATATAACCGATATAACCGTCAGTGGTTATTGGAGTCATCCGGCTGTAATACGAAAGCTCGCTACTCCGTCATTTGAACCTTACCGTTTCAAATCGAGTGGCTTCAAGCAAAATGTTTGTGTGTATTCTGGCATAGTCCACAGTCAACCGTGTTCTCCACAGTTCGTTTTCGACATCTCCCCGTTTGAACCTGATATTAAGTCATAGTTTTCAACATCTTTCTCATGCGCTTCTTTCTGTCTCGGTTCTGAAAATTTACGAGTCTCAGTCCAAATGCTGGTATGCCACTCGTTCTCGGTTATTCATATCCCTCGCCCGCTTGGCCAATTAACGGCCGTTATCGCGAAGAGACGATTGTGCTATTGGTTATAATTCTTCATTTATGACCTTGTTTATTTCTTAATGGACGTTTGCACTTTCTTTGGTTTATTTCCTGTGTTTTTACTAGGCCAAATATGATTTGCAGTGGCCTGCTCATGATTGGCTGCTCACCGCTTGTGTCACCACTGAAGTGGGCGGTTCGTGCACCCTGATGCAACAACTCGCCACAAACGTGACCGATGCCAAGATCGCATTTCGACAGTCGCTCATCCGGCTTATTCACACACGTGCAGAAATGCGTACCGTGTATCCACTCGTCGAATCAGCCATCGCTGCAGTCGACAAAGCAGCCGTCGTCCCTGCGGCAATCGTTGGACGTCACGCACATAAGCGAGCTGGTCGCTCAGGGCCCCAAGTTCCACAACAATGCTCACCCGATTCCACTGTTGAGTCATGTGCAGACACTAGTGGTAAGCATTCGTCACTAGTCAGCCTCCTCCGAAACACTTTGACTACCTTGCAATGCGAACGTCTGGCCGAGATTCGACAACTGATCAAGATTTTGGCTCGCTATGAGACGGCTCGGATTCAACTAGCTTGTGAAGATGATCAGCTCTCCAAGCTAACCAGTGAGTCGTCGATGCCTTGGACTGCCTGGCTGGAAAGTCATCAATCTTGGACGATTGGAGTGTTACGTCTCTTCAAACAGCTGTCGAAATTCGTAACTAAACTTGACTCGATCGCCACCTTGGATGCCAAACGGTTACAGCCTGATCAGATGCATAGTCTGAAGCTAGAAGCAGAAATGGCAGATCGGTTACTGACCGATTGTTCCTCAAGCCAGACCCAGTTATGGGCGAGTGTGGTTGCGCCGCTGATCATCACCGTTCGTCGCACCACAGCCCTTGATTCGCACATGTCACAACGAATTCATCCACTTCTAACAGATCTGGAAGCACGATTGTCGGATCAGTCGGATGGACTGCTTGTCTTCACGACTGTATCTGATACTCAATTGGATACAATCCCTTCCTCTCTGCATACTGAACATCTACAACCCACTCCTAAGGTAAATATATGGTCGCCGTTAGTTTTGTTTCGCAATGTTTTGCCGGTGTAACGCTGATAGTGATCCGGAGTTGTACATTCCAATTGTCATCCCTGAAGTTTTTAAACGATGATATTGCGTGTGCGATTAATTGATGTTTTCGTTAGCCCGCTCCTCTATTTTGACTTAATCAATCATTTGGTGGTAGTGATTATGGTGACGTTTGTACCAACTCTCGTTGCCTTTTGTCATGCTTCGATTAACTGCCGTCTATTATCATGTTCTAAATGTGACTTTTTCATTCATTCCCCTCTCATGTCGTTTCCTCAGCCGGACGAACCCGTCAATTCTCAAGCCCTCGGAATTTGGTGTCGTATCCGTGACCGATTGAACGGATATGACTCTTTATTGTGCCCAGATTCACTAGAACTGGCGGAATCAAAAAAACAACTCACCTCCTTATCTGTCCAGGAGCAGGTCGATGCGTGCATCCGCGCCGCGACAGATATTGAAAACCTGGCTCTCATGTACGAGGGCTGGACTGCCTGGGTTTGATGCCCGTACGCTATAGAGGGTGCCCCTCTTGCTGTCTCCATCACTCCACGTGTGTTCTGTTTGCCGACAACTACTGCTACCGATGATGGTAATTCTGAGAGTTGAAAATCTTCCGATGCAGCCAGCATTACAACAGGTTCCGCTTCTACTAAAGGTCACGTTCTGCTGCAAGTTCTTATCGCCCTTGCGTGTACAACCCACCAGGGTCATCAAGTCTCGACTCAGTCTTGCCGATCTGAATCCGGTAGTCTTGCAGCGGTTTGTTGCTGACGTGAACGCACTCCATACACTTCAGCTGCGCGCGTCACAATCGTCCCAAAGCCGAGGGCCCACGTACACAGGGCTGCTGAAGTGTCTGCTTCCAACAACCCCAGTGGTTAACTGCGGGTGAGTTTGCGTCTTATCCACGCTTTTGGCCAGCAAGCTTGTGGAGATTTTTCAGCAAATCTGGCACAAGAAGGCCGGATCAACTACATGCATATTTATCCGCCGTTGCTGTTTTTCTCTTCATCGCTGTCATTTTAATGTAACCGTCATCATCATTTTTGATTGTCAACGTCCAAAAGACTTTTCAAATGTTCCTGCCATTGGCAAAACAGTCCGTTATTTTCTTCTCTTGTGTATTGTTTATATTGTCTTAGCTGAATTCCATATCATGTAAAAACTTGGAGCTTGTTTTCAGTCAACTAGCTGCTTCGTGTTTCCAGAGCACAGTGAGTCGTCCGTTGTGGTCTCGTCTGCCTTGCTCCGCTGCGTTTTACTTCGTCTGTTCTACACGTCTACTTGCACATCTTTGATGATCATCCTACGGTACGTTATTCATTCCAATGCAAGCTATTTCTAATGGGTGTTTTTAATAACAGTGTTCACTTCGAGAAAGGAAATGTTGAGTACGCTAACATATGTGACTTCATAACCCAGTTCGTAAAATAACAAGTTGACACAAAGAACCGCTTTCCCATGGTTGCTGTTGATCATTCAATCGAATTATGTTTCGTTTGAGTCAAGCGGAGCCTATGTATGTGGGGGCCGGATTGACGTAATAAACGTTTTATGATTACCGGTCATCAGTGTTATCGCGCTATGTTGCAGAATAGCACATCACTCATCCCAACCGATTAGGAACGTTAATCGTACATACAACGCGTGCGTTTAGCCTAATCTATTAGCAAGTTTTATTGATTAACAATGTATATCTTATTGTTTTATTGTTCGTTTGTCCTTTTTTCGAAGGCCTGTGTATCAACTAGCCGTCCAACTGTTCATTTATGAAGTAAACCACCTACCGACATGAACAGCTTCACGTGTTGTTATGTGATTCAAAATTCGTGCACCGGTCCATTTCCCCATTTTGTTCAAACTGTCACAAGCACGCTCTGCATCTGCGGTTTCACTGATCCGATGACAATTTCCCCTTTCTGTTTATCCTAGCTTATCCGCGTTTCACGTGACTATAAAAACCGAATCCCATCCCTCACCTCAAATTTCCCCCCCATTTCTCTCTGGTCCTCCTGAAAAACATTTTTCTTTTCCAACTGTTTATGTTCACCCAACACAGTTGTAGTTATTGCTGGTTTACTCAATGGAATACTCATAGTTAAAAGGAGTCAGTTTTCTCGTTGTGAAGATTGCGTGCCATGACCCTCTGGCATTTGTCCTATGGAGTCATTCCACTCTATTCTTGAGCCTCTTCTATTTGACGGCAAGCTGTTCTTTTGTGTAAACTTGGTATATCAGAGTGGATTAGATGTGTAAGCTGTCATCATTTTTCCAGAAATCCTCGTGGTTAAACGACTATCGGTTAATGAGGTAAGCATCCAACTGATCTGCAATTGAGCCCTCACTTTTTGCATATACCACGCAGTTGAAGTGATAACACGAGGTATGATCAGTAGTATTACGATGTCTGTCAATAGTTTATTTAGATCCGTGGTCAGGTCAGTGCCAGTCGTATAATGAGATGAGCGTCGACTTGTATTTTGGTTTCTTGCCACAACGAGACCGTCGCACTTTGACTAGGTGTGACGGCTTGCTCATCTGGATTATCTGTTATACTCACTGGACGGTGTGACGACCACACCAGGCGGGCCGATAGGTTGAGTTTTGGCAAACTACACTTACCTAGCCCTCCAGGTTGAGGATTGAGGTTAGGTTGGCATCCTTTTCTCGAAAGAGTACTAATTTTAGTGCACTGCCACCCATCCGCTGCCTTACGGTACAGGCTTTCGAGCCAAAGTCTATGGGTGAAGAATCTAATCTTTCTCCGGTTTTGGGCGTCCTGGGAGTATCTCAGCCTACGCACAACCATAAATCCTCATAACACTGTTAATTCCATACTTCATCAGCCGTCGTAACGTTCTCTGGAGCTGTCTCCTTCGCAAGGGAGTACAGAGAAATACGTGAATCTATTGCGATCGCTGTACGCTCACTCTGCAAGCAGAGTGAGAGTTTATGGACATCTGTCTCGAGCGTTCATCACTTCTAGTGGTGTTCGTCAGGGGTGTCCGATTTACCCCTTCCTGTTCAGTTTTGTCATGGACGACATTCTGCAGGGTGCGCTTCGTGTGTCCAGTGGGCTTGGTGTTGAGCTTTTTCCTGACGCTAGATTGTCCGATCTGGAGTACGCGGACAACATTGTCTGCCGAAGACATACAGATCATGCTGGACAAGGTGAGTGATCGGGCTGGTTTGTATGGAATGCGCTTCGCACCTTCAAAGTGCAAAGTGCTACTTCAAGACTGGTGCATTTCCACCTCTACTTTCTTTGTTGCAGGTAATCCGCTGAGAGTGTGGACAGTTTCACATACTTGGATAGCACTATCTCGTCAGAATGTGATATTACTGATGAAATATCAGCGTTTACTGTACCGGGCATTTTATAGTGAGGCCACCAACAGCTGGGTAAAAGCTCGTGGTGGTCAAGCAACAACATAGACACGAAATATGAACACTGACTGCTCCACTGAGCAAAGTGGGCAGGCATCGCCTGCATGGATGGGGTCCTCGTGATCACTCAAACGGATTGCTAGAGACGCTATCCAGGATGGCGATGTGTCGCAGTCAATGGCGTACCTGTATCCATATCATTTCTGGATCCTCCGCTTATTCTTTTAGTATTTGTTGACCTTGGTAACGTATTCTTTTAGGATATTCCACGTCACTGTTGAGATGCGCGGCGGCCCGAGCCGAGGTACCTTTCGTCAGGCTCATGGGTGTTATGATGATGATGATGATCCCGACCTATACTGCTACCTTGACGTGGTGTTCGGGCTTGTGTACTGTTTTGATCCGGCGGGCTATGCTCCCTAGGACTCCGGTCCTTCCAGGTGCAACCTTGTCAGACAGGCCAAAGGGGAGCAGTCAGACGAAAAGCAGTTACACTCAGCACTACTGACCGCGTAGGAGTGCTTAGGTAGTGAGGCACGATCCTATGGGCATACAGCATATATAGTTGCGGCACTGCTGTCTTCCGTATCGGGAAGAAGGGGGTTAGAAAAGGTACCCTCAAACAAAGAGCACTCCAATCGTCCAACGGTTGACCGTGACCGCCGGTGTATTATCCAATACGGTCGAAAAACATCAGATATCTCTCAAAAGCCCGATGTAGCTTCGAGTACATCCGCTGCGCGCAGCAGTGTTCAGAATCAGACATTATTGTCTTATTCACTG
>QNGE01000072.1:157003-182318 GCA_008508345.1 Paragonimus westermani | reverse complement strand
AAAAGATGGTTCACTTATCACCAGCCAGTCGCGCCGACTTGACCGGTGGGCTGAACATTTTGAAGAGCAGTTCAGTTGGCCTCAACCAGATCATGTGGACGACGGGACTCGATTGGTCAGCTACTGCATTCCAGACGGCCCTCCTCTGGAATCAGAAGTGTTCATGGAGCTCAAGTTAATGAAGCGTAATAAGGCTCCTGGACCAGACCTCCTCTCTCCTTCTCTTTTCAAGGATGGTGGAGTGAGGTTGCTATCAGAACTGACAAAACGTCTGCAGGCGATCTGGGAGACTGAAGCGGTTTACGTTGCATACCACTGCGTGGGTCATCACAATCGTGTATGAAATGCTGGGTGCATTTTTTCTCTATTTCTGTTTAACCATGTTAAGTTCGTCATGTTTATTTCTGTCAGATTTTAACTGTTGCTTTTGAACATCTGAATGTGTCTGCTCATCAGATATTGGAAATGTGGACAATGCTCTGTTAACCGATATGTTTGGTGTCCTTTCAACTACCGTGCAGTCCAGTGCGAGTGTTCCGTGCCAAGAAGTTTTTTAATTCATATTTATATAGTGTATTTGCGTTGACATTCTTCTATCCCAACGCCTGGTTTTTTTCACTCCTATACATAAACTATGATAACCGAATTACGCCATGTGGTGAGTTTGGCATCTTCCAGCTCCCAACCCGTTTCACTGTACAGCTGGAACGTACTAAGCCACCCCGTCAACCGCGACCACGAAGATGCGTAAATACACCGGGTTACTTAAACGGGACGAGTAGTAAGATCTTTAGTTGGAAAATTGTCTCCTAATTTCGCCTTATACTGTTCGTCTCCTAATTTCGCCTTATACTGTTCGTCTCCTGAATAGGGTCTGCTACGATCCAGTCAGAATGAGCATTAAGGTTGATTTGTGATGGTTTATATGCAAAATGCAATAAAGTAGCGTTGCACTCTCGGCACGGACAGCGGCATATGCGGTTCACCTTTTGGCTCGATAGCACGTCCTACGCTAGTCAAAATATCCTGAACCAGGCTTTCTTCTGTCCAGTTGCAATCACTGCGTCTATCTTCTGCATCGTTGTGCCCCACAACACAACGTGAAATACACCAATACTTTGTAACCAATCTTCTTATCCTTGTTCCGTCTCCCGGCAATCTACGTTCCGCATATCAATGTCATTTTCTTCCTCCTCTATACCAATGTAGTTCACTCTCAGCGTTGCATGCCTCAATTTGCAACCATTAAATGACCTTGGGTACCATTCACACAATGAGCTCTATTCATCCGGTTCACATTAAGAAGGATAACACTTATATCATAAAGGTTAGGAGAGCATTCATTAATGAGTTGCCTACGGAAATGAAATTCCTTGTTTTGTTGGAAAACGCGGACGATCGTGGTAATAAACAGCCTCACGATCGTTTTGGCCCCGCTGGGTCTCATTGACACTACACACGCTGGTGAATCAAACCTGCGTCACAGCAATAGCTCAGGTGCCCGTCAGTTAGACCGGTGTTTCCAAAACTTGGTGACTTTGCCGTTGGTAGTCATAAGAGGGAGCTGATTCGAAAGCGGACGAGAGAGGCCACGGGCCAACAGTTCGGGTTTCTGAATACGGGAATATAAGGAATCATTTAAATGACTTTCATCCTGACGTTGATGAACGAATTTCTCCGCATCATAGCGAATAGTGGTGTCAACCATTCAGAACGTGTGCAGCATTTCAGTAAATGTGTTTTGTTATCACTGCTCTGAATTTAATGTTCGTATCACATATGCTGATAAAGAGTGATGATACGTTTTGTACGTCAACGGGAGAACAAACTGCAAAATTTTAGTAACCATTGCACTAGTTAACAAGGACATGGAAGATGTGTGGGTTAAGTTCTTTGGAGTGATTAGGAAGGAATTGTATACGAATGAAACGGATACGAAAAACTTACTACTGAGCAGACACTCAATATTTGGTCTTGCCGTCGTTGTCTGAGTTGGTCAATTTTACAAACGATGTAATTTCAGTTGAACGCAGATTTCCAGAACTCGACTGAGGAAGGTAATGTTTAATTAGATCACTCAGTTCAGACAATTATGAATACACAAATGTAAATTGCCACAAAACTAGCGTGTCATAAGATATATTCGGTTATAATCGGTGAACTCGCCATTCGAATGGGGGATGTGTGATGTTTGACCTTAATAACGAGCTGCCCAAGAACAGCTTTGAATTGTAGGCATTTTGCAATACTTCCGAAATCTGCATTGTCATAGTGGCTGATGCTAACATGTGATTTAACTATCGCATGACTCAGTCTTTAACACAAATTGACCACGAATCAGATCGAACAGATGAGCTAATTGGCTATTCACGAAATTCATCGGATAATTCTGGCTCCGTACTCTTGGGCACCGACACAATCACTGCAATCCCGATTGTGGCGATATAGAGGAAGAAAAACAGGCGATCTAACACTATAGCTAACGTACGCCATTCCATTGCGATCAGACCCTTGCGCTGGATATCCTTCTTATGATTCACAAACATTTTCACGTAACGTTTCACCTCACGCACATCGCTTTCTAATGTGGCTGCGGAACTGATGAAATCCGGGGCCTCTTCCATATGCGTAGTTCCATCCTCAAAGGATGCCCTTCTGTTCATCGATCGGAAACCAGTCGAAGGCTTATTCGACTGATCGATTTCGTCTGGTTGCCCTGGAGGTAACACACCATAACTTTCGCTGCACATCCTTGCTTGGGTAAAGGAGGGATCCGAAGGGTCAAGCCTGTGTTTTACTCTGGTCGGGGGAAAGCCATACGAACCGAACGGGAGACCGATACGACCATCGAACATCGAGTCCGCATACAAAGGATAACCCGTTGGATAGCGAGAGGCGCCAACAGCCGCACGAGGGCCATTCGGACCAAGCCACATTTCATTCACCATAAATTGGTTTCCAACCTGGTCAGAAAGGTGTGGTTTTCGCCGTAACTTCGCCGATGATCCCATTTCTTTGCGCACACCTTGCGATGCTGATTTTTTCACATCCGGTAATGGGATGTCTTGTCGTACGAACACCAGTCGACCGATTCCGTCGATGATTAACTGAACAAATGGATAAATGAGAACGTCTCAGAGCTATGGGGCCTATCTCACAACAATTACGATAGCTTATTAAATGTGTTTGGACTACTTTCTGGTGATTTCTACTTTGCTAGGCTTACGGAAACCATTGACTAGGATTCGAACTGTCTAGCACATACGCTTCTGACGATATGTTACCCAGCTGTAATGAACAGCCGAGTGTATCACTTTCATGTGTTTACAAAAGAGAACTAAGTGAATAATTCGTTTACACTTTGTGGTGGTCGAACAAACTGGTATTTATCGCAGCACTGCATTCGCATCCTGTCTCCCCTGGAGTTATTCGTACAACTTTACAGGGAAATGTGACCGAGTGTTTAAACATGATACTTCACCCATTTCTGACGCGAAGGTTGTGAATAATGGTTAGTGCGATTGTCCTGTGAGGACGGATCGAATTTTAAGTCCTGATCGTTGCTAAGTGACGCACTACCAACGAGCTCTACCAACAGTGAGTCTAGTGCTTCTTAATAAAACTGGCTGAAAAGTTGATGTTTCAGTCGGCAACTAATCTGTTATAATCCATTGCGTTTTTCCACAGGCGCAGATCAGTTTGTTCTGGTTAACTTTCAAATGAATATCGCGAAAAATTAAAACATCCTCTCAACTGACACACCCCACACTCAGCCACCGTCAGGTGGCAGTAAACTTAAATGGGTTCGTCCTATTCATATTCTCGACGGTATTTCACCGAGTTTTGATAGTGTTCAAAACGATATCTGTCTACATCACCCTAACGAAGTTTACGGCTATTTAACGTTGATCATGCTGCATGAATTTGTAGTCGACAAATTGGGGTCCTCGCGACTCACAGAGTCGGTGGTTGGAGACTCTAGGTGAGATGGCGGCTAATCGAGCTCAGTGGCGTGAATGTTGTCGTTGTTTGGCCCACTTGTCTGTGAAGTAATTGCGTTTAATGTCATGGGGCAGTGAAAGCTGTCTTGCTTATGACGCCTTACTCTCACTTGCAGCTCGGTTGTTTGTTTGCAAGGTGTAGGCACCTTGATGTTGAATGTTTGAATATAGACGCAGTTGTTTTCACGATTTAGGTCCTTTACCCTCCCCTTTTTTGCTTTTGTCTTCCTATATAGGGTTTGTTTTTTTCTTGATGGTTGTGTGGCAGTTAAGCATTAATGTGAACCACTGTATTGCTGTCTATGATGATGATGAATCATAGAAGATCGATATACCTTGTGCAAGTAAGACATGGGAGTTCTGTTGCGCATCTTGTTAACCCAATATAGTTCTGGTGCGGCTTCTTAGAGAGTTTACATATAAAACGGAGACTCAAAAGTTTGATTCCAACACAAATTTGATTGTCATTTCTTAAACGAACGAGTGCTCGATTTGACTTGACGTGACTAGTACTGCACTTATTCTCATCTATGAATGCTGGTAGGGTTTTGGTGGCCATATGCCCGGATTCAGTTCATTCTTTAGGTCTAGATTGAGGTTATTATATACGTGTATACAGGTATAGACGAATATGAGCCGGGTTGGGTGACGTTATCGTTCAAGTCGTAGGTCACCGTAACTTTGACGAGGAATGCTTTCTGAAGAAATTGCCAAAAGAATGTGAGTAGAGCTTTAACATGATCTTCAAGATGTGACCAATTTTTAACTCGGGTTGTCTTGTCTAGATCATATCATCTCCAGGAGCCTAATTTAAGTCATTACCTCTATACGTATTTTTCCAAGGACATGTTCAGAATTCACGAGCCTTTGCTGTGATAACTGTGGTCACTCGGAATGCCTAATTCATACTCCTTGGTCACACTAGGTCGTACATTATGTTCGTTGTGCTCCGCACACCCGTTTGGCTGAGGGCCTGACCGAAGGATAACAAATTCTCGTCTATCCAATGTACGGGGAGCTACGAATACCAGTGAAAATCCCGTTGACTGGGCTTGATACGACCGTGGTTTGTGACACGACATCGGAATGATGATGACCACCGTAACGTGGTAGCTCCGCTTGACAGTATTGCCGATTTTACAGGAATGGTGTAGCTCATGTGCTCATGTGGTCATCACATCGTGGAACCACTTAATATTTTCTATGCCAAGCTCCTCAGTCGATCGAGACTGCTCGATTACACTGACACTGATTCATATTTACTAACTGATCCGTGTTCCCTAAAGTTCTGTGACGCTACTATGCAGATAGCTTGTTTGTGGTGGACTTCTTTCTGAGAGCTGTACCGTTGTAAACTCACCTTTTCCTTGGTGTGCTAGTTCTCTAATGCCCTGGTGGTGATTAACCTTGGAAGCAGTCCTCGATTTTGGATTTACTTTCGTTATATCCGAACCGATGATGTTCAGTTGATGACTTGCAACGTATGCTGCCATAAAATTTTTATTAGTAGCCTCATAAAATGTTTTTGTATTGCGTATCAAGAAACTAATTTTATTGTCAACCCGTTTTTTCTTTGGAAAAAGGTTGTGTACTTTGCAGAGTAAGTAAAACACCTGGTGCCAGTTTGAATGGAATTACCGTCTACTGCAGTATGCTTTCAACACAGTCGCTGAAGCGCCCGCGTGGGTCGAGTTCTCATCTACGCAATTTATTTGGGGTGAAACCGCTGGTTAGACGTGAAGTTGTAATTGCGAAAGATGTACTCTATCATAGATTTCAAGTTTTGGTCATCTGTCTACTTGATCATTCACTGGTGACTACAATGGACTGTATTCTTCAATCGTAAACCAGCATGTACATTTTATACTTCAAACAGTGATCGTTTATTTAGGAATTCTTGTGATATGAGTTATGCTGGCTACTATGTACAACATCAGTCTTCAAGCAGTGTACGTCTCTTCTCGATCAACAGTTTCCTCACTCTTGCCGTGATGATAACATTGTGCCAGTCTGGCAGTCCCTTATCAACTAAACCTAATCAACAGAACATATTGATTCGTTTGTCCCAAGAGAAGGCTGCCTCAGCAGTTCCCCTTCATCCAACCTTGAATTTGTTGTGGATAGAGTATATGTTCATGGATACCATAGCATTGCTCTCACTGAGGTAGTCATGACAGTGTTTTCGACCCCTCCAACAGATTCACATTTCACCAGTAAACTTACGATAGCATCCCCAGATGCACAAGTGTGTTCAAGGTTCTAGAAGGAAATACCTCCTATAAACTGAAAAAAACAATGATAGGACCAGATTGACCAGAAAACCAACATGTTTGATCCTGTTCATTCCACCGTCACGTGTATCTCTACACACTGTGTTCATTTGTTTCTAACGTGAATGTACCTGGTTGTGAGGTTCACACTTTTGACGTTTCCACGGAATCAACGACAGGAGCAGCAGTCAATCAATTTGTGTCATCAAGACGGACATGTCTAGTAGCTAGTAAACATTTCGACTGCAAAAGTTGTCTTCAAGATCAGCCCAATCAGTCTTCTGCTTAACTCCCTGAGCCCAGCAGTATTCTTGTTCAACATTTGCACAAAAATTGATTACAAATATCCCGCATACATCTATTGCGTAGCAATGTGGATTACTTACTCTTCTTAGAACGGCCGGAACAGCCCCGTTTCGGTCGCCTCGGAAGTACAAATGAATAACTAGAGTGGCCAGGAATGTCGACAGCGTGATCATAACCATGTTCAAGCTGAAATAGATACCTGAAATGAGAGCAGGCACAATCATCACTAGGGTTGCTGGAACAGATGAATGAATTACTCAACTGACAGTTAGTGTAATAAGTGTGACAATTTGAACGGGACTCAATTTTGAAAAATCTAGGCTTCGACTGGATTCAAAAAAAGCGGCAGAAACAGCCTGTTTAGACAACAAGTGGTATTCCCGTTAAGCTACAAAACCCAACCAGCAGCTAAGAGACTCCACGATTGGACTCAGTTACCCACTCAACACACTATCATATGGACTCCACCAAATGATCAACCGTTAATTGGGTTACGGTCATGGCTACTTCACGTTCAATTCCTACCAAAGAGAAACAATTGGTGAAGTTAGGCTACCGGTGGATTGTTTGACCAGTGTCACACTCCCCTTCGCAATTCGCGATATCGGGTTAATTGCTCCACTTTGCTGAACGAGTTTAAACCAGACTGAAGCCCGTCACATTTTACTGTCCGTGTTTGCGAACTTCAAAATACTCGCAAATTGTTGGAATGAAGGATGTCTCACATAACCGGTGGATTATGAGCTGCGGAATTCACATAATGCCTTCGTAACAATAGTAAACCACAGTCTTTTCGTTGTAACAACTGCTTGGCTGACACTTGTTTCCTTGCCACATCGATAAACAGATGAGTGGTCATCAGGTGAACCTGGTCGAACAATGCGTTGTATTATTATGTAAACCTAAACGGTTTTCTATCATTGGCACCTCATTAATCGGGTAACAAATACGGGCTTCAAGGGCTGTTACCCTGTTGAATCGGATTATACGGCTTGTTCGATGGTGATCTGACACAAACCGCTTATCCTTTCGACTGTTTACCATTCCAATAATATTTGTGTTCCACTTGGTTGTCTAGCTTATACGGCTGGTGGGTTTACGCGAAATGTCAGCAAATTGTATCTTATCGCTCTGACGAACTGAACTCTCGAAACGGTGGCGGAGCACAGTTGAGAAAGCCCAACATTAGTGCATTAGGCGGTTTGCACAATGACACTTCGGTCGCATCCTATCGTTTACTTTCTACAACTCAACATTCGCAATATAAGGTGGAAACAAGTAATAAAACAACATTAGTCAAATAATGCCGGTGATAATCATTTGGGAAATGAAGACATATATTATGCTAAGTCGCATAGATTTTACCAAAATGGTCAATCATTTTGCTCAACTAATTCGAACTTTGTTCCCGATGACGAGCTAACCGGTGCTGTGCAAAACGCTGAACCCAAGATCAACTTGATGTTTGAGAACGTACACCTAAAAGAACTTGCAGTAGTCCAACTTGTGAGACTTGTTAGCCATGAACCAACTCAGGTCCAATGCTAGCCTCGATTTAACAGACACTGAAGACCGGCAGATGCAGTCGACATTTTTTGTGTTTCGGGTTACAATCGTTTTTGCAGGTGATATTACGTAAGGTAGTCGGTTGAGGAATGTGACTTAGACAGTTGGGAGTCACCACGAACTCTCCTGGTGATTGAGTTGCGGAGGGTTCCGTCTTTTTTCTGTTGTCGGACTAATGGCAGAAAAGTAATCCGGACGCTCCTGATTGATTTTAGTCATCTTATTCCAGCCGACAAACGCGTCCCTATGGTGAGCTGTCGTCCGCGAACTGCTAGTCTGCAGCCTGTAATCACCACAGAACCGAACGATTAAGCTATTTTCAAGTTCTTTACTAAAGACAGTGTGACACTACGAGTTCCAAGCACAAAACCCAGTAGTCCATACGACCAATATTATTCGTGACTAGTTCTGCATGTTATCAACTTGCCAGTCGATTTGACTGAACCTGTCCCTAGGCTGAGGGATGTTTCTAAGGTTATGGAACTGATTTCGAACATGAACCCCAAACGCCTTGGATGTTGGATAATTACTCAAGTTTTTCGGCTGTGAAAGCTACCACCATTTGTAAGTACGCCACTGACAACAGCCTGACACTTGACATTCAAATCGGTGCGAAGTTGCTGACAATGTGTACGTCTGATGTCGAGTTTGTGTTGGACGGCGTTTTTTATGAACAAATTGATCGAATTTCAGCGATGTGTCCACCCTGAGTACGCCATTCAAAGGTCGCACCTCTGTACTCTTCTGCATGTGTACAAAAGTATCAAAAGCGATGATATGAATCGTCAGTCTGTGCTCAAAACAGACAAGTCCAGCGTACCGATAAGTGTGCTAATCTCGTCACGCAAACTTTGGTGGCTCCGACACGTTTTTCGAATGTCAGTCCACAAAGTGCATCGCCGAACGTCTTTTGCACAATTTGTTTCTGATTGGAAACGGGAGCCAGGTCATCATTGAATGACTTGTGTTCAAGAAATGATTTTTTGTTCGGGTACTCGTAGTCCACGATTTTTCCACTATTTTCACTGTGCACTGATTCAGTGCATGTACAACTCTAATTTTCCCACTGTCTTTCCGCATACAACTATCAAATTTTCTCACCGCTGTTCTGCATTTCTGGCCTAATTTCGTACTGATTGGTTTAGTCTACTGACTGACTGGTCTGACTTACAGACATCACACCCTGTCCTCAGTTCACTCTGCAATACCACGATAATGAGTTTTGCATCTACAATGTAATCTGCCTAGGTATCGATTTTCGCGGGGCTATTTTCACTCATATGCGAGCAAATTGTAAAGGTCTATCGAGTCTGCATTGTATACACGTATTCCAAAGTAGTTCGCTGTTGACACAACGAAATACCGTTTACGTTGAAGAGAATAGCTCATGGTAGTTGCTCAATATTTCAGGTAGTGCTAGTGGAAAGCTGTTTGAGCCTGATGAGTTGACCCCAGTCCAGCGACAATGTCATGGAGGCATCCGTGAAAATCTCACACTGTAACAGAAATTTAAATGAACAAAGTATTTACACCGGATTAATTTCTACAATTCGAGTGACTCAAAAAGTAACCCTTACCGATTAACGGAAAATTTCGTACCGCGCTTGGAGTGGATTCGGCCAACAGAAGCAGAAGGACGAAAAAGGCAACGAATATGTTCATACCTGGAACGGATGGGAGTGCAAACTAATAAACAAATTTCGCTTATAACTCAAAGAATAGTTTTCCTATCTGCAACGAAAATGTGAAAACACTAGGTCGGATTTAGATGCTTCAGTGTGTTGACTACGTTACCCACAATGGATATATTGTATATCGCTTTTCAACAGAAATGGCATGATAAGCCAATTTCAGGGAGTGTAGGAAGGCTACTTGCAGGAACAACAAATCCGATGTGAACTGCAAACATTGACAATGTACAGCAGACACAGATACTTCATTCCACATCCCGTTAGTTTGTAAACAGCATGATAGGCTGTTGGCTGTGCCCAGTTTCCTTAATCGGTGGAAAATAGTTCATACCAAACTACGTATGTAAGTCACGGGCGCAAATGATGAGAACTCTAGGTACTGCCCATTTTATGTGGCTTCTCGATAAACAGACCTGGTAATAGTACCGTATAAGCGCCTTGTAGAATGTTGAGATCTGACAATGATCTCACATCCCGTCGCGTTGATCAGGCGTCACGTTTCTGTTGGCAAAAGGTGCTAACGCAGTCAGTTTTGTTACCGTGGCACTGACCCCTGATTGTACTCATGTGTTGTTTGTTCATTTCATTGTTTAGTCGGTACGCGCTTAACTTATATAACCGAGTATTTTATGTAATCGGCTGATGAGAATAAACGAAATCCTTACATCTCACAAGGTATGTCTTCTCGCTGCCTTGATGGACTGGATAAAGAGAACTCAATGTTTCAATCATAATGACTTGACTCTAGTTTCAGTCACCCTTGGTTTTCATGTATGTTTATTACGTCGATGTGAATAGACACTACTAAAACTCAACTAGCACACATTCGTGTGAAGTACAGCTGATACATACTTCAGGAAACCAATATCACTATTCAGTCAGTCAGCACCGTCTTACAAACGAAAAACTGAGTGAAATTAGGACAATGTTTGATTTCTTTGCGGCTACCAATAAACTGCTGAATCGATAGCTCTAATTTTACAATCAACCCATTGACGCCACTACACTATGCGTGTAAGTGAACTCCTCAACCTTCCTTACCAGCAGTTTTTGAGCCATTATTTTCCCAGTCAGAAAGCGAAAAACGCTGGTCGGCTATCAGTTGACCCAGCTATCCTAATCTCTCTACGCCCAGTGATTGCTTGTTCACTTCATCCAGTAAGTCAGTTGGTTGCGAACATTGATAAGAAGTGATTGGCTAAAATCCTCCATGCATTCTCTAACTCTAAACATACCAATTAGGAGTCATCCCAAACAAAAGTACCGAAATTAACTAACCCGTCAAGCCACAGTAGTCAGTTGTATGGCGATCACACCATCACACAGCTCTTATTTATTTGTAGACTATCTGGACAGATCCATCGCAGCTGTATAAAATTTCATTTTTTTTAACCGGGCCATTTCATATATGTCACTTGCCAACTGGATCGCAATGACTGTTGAATCAATTCGATTTCTGTCTGAAACTTATTCGTTCATTAAAACCTTTCTTGGCGATCGCCTGTTACTCCAACTACTTTCCAACAGTGAAGAGACTGAGATACGTTATATACATATAATCAAAATTTGCAAATCGGAAGAGCTCAGATTCACAAACAAGTCGGTGAAATTGCTATAACCAAAACGTAGCTCCACTCTCTGTCTACGCTAGATTCAAGAAATTTTACGCCGTCGTTCCAGGGGACGAAAATGCAAATCCAAAGCACGTGTGTGACCCGATATGTTAGATGACAGTAATCACCTAGCGACATAAAATGTAGGACTATTATCCCCGTCCATCGATGAACTGCGGAATGCAGAAAACGACAGCTGTAAAAATTTCACAACATGAAAGTGAGTTGATGTGCAACTGTGAGAAAGTGAGCAGCTTGACAAGACGCTGACATAACAGACACAATTGACACCTGTGACACACGAGTGCCTCATTAACCCATGTTCGTGGAGATAAACGAACCTAACATCATTTTGGCCGGAGATTCCGGGGGTAGCCAAAACACAACCAATGTGAGAGACGAAAGCAACACGGACGGGATGACCAACATGAGGACGTGAAAATAGGGGTTACGACGTAGTCGGATGAGGTAGCGTAGAACTGGAAACTTTCTTGTGACCGTCTCGTTCCCGATCGTCTGGGTACGGAATCGGTATTTCTTTACCGAACGTATTTGTCTTTTCTGTTAGACATATGAACATACCAAGGAGAAATTTTTCATAAGCACTTGGTTTACGTGGAATAACCTTTGAACATAGCATGTTAAATAATGAACGTATTCGCTAATTTAGCAGAATTACTGGCATTTATGTCATTGAACTACAACTGTGATTCATTCGAATTAGTGACGTTGTTTTATCATACTTCGTGAGAAATGACTAGTAAAAGTTCACGCAATGTATCGAGTAACAGTTCGTCACATTTTTGTAAGTGTGATCTGCAGTTTACGTCTTCTATATGGCGAATTCAGACGGTTCATTATTGAGACCGGCTTCAATAGGTTCAGCAATGAACACACTGATAAAGTGGAACACAGAGAACATCTAAACCACATGTATCAGGTTTGTCCAACTTTTCTGTCATAACAAAAATTGACCATCAATTTACACTATTTACAGAGAGTAAAATGTACCTCCTTGGTAAGGACCTCTATGAAACGTAGTAACCAATGGCCGCTAATTGCGTGGACGATCTGGAAGATCTTAATAGTGCCAACCTTGTCTCATATTCATGTGATCCAATTGATGAGCTTGGCTGAGAGTGCTGCGCAAATTGCTTGTGTGCCATTACATTGCTACCTATAGTACACTAAGTCCATTTGGGAATATGCTCAATATTCTGATGGCGTAATTGACTCTCCGAAGTAGGTGACGCAGCATATGCACCTCAATTGGTAAATGTGGTTTCCTTTGACTAGGAACAACAAGAGTCTCTCAAGAGGAGCGTCGAAATCCTATTTGATGTGTGAACAAAGGCTCAACGGTATAGTAGCTGCGTTTTGTCTATTCGTCAGCAAGACATCAGTAATCTAAAATATCGCCTTACAGGTTTAATGAGATCNGGCTGCGATCAAATTTGAGTGATGTTCAACTTGAAAATAAACCAACTCCCCGTGTACTCAGTATTCCTTAGCAGCTTGTTAACGATAGTAACAATGCTATCTTCTCGTAGGAACGATCTTAGAGTGACTTCTACTTTCGGCACACTGATGAATACCCAACTGGTGATACAAGGTTTACAGTACTTCTCGACTAAACTCACGGACTCGCCGTTTTCTTTGAAGTTGTTTACTCATGGGCAGTATTCTGATATGATATTGTCGGAAGTACACAATCCACCAGTTTCATTTTGTACCAGACTGAGACAAAATTGTTGAAGCGAAGCTGTTGGCTAGCTCGTGTGTTCTTCAGATGGACTGAACTTGGTACTAAACCTCCTGGTGGCTTAGTTGTTTCAGCCCAAGAAACACGATACACTCAATTTTTTCCGATTTAAAATTGAGTCGTTTCTTTGGTTGAAATCAGGGTAACGACGACACACAATGTACTTTTTCACTTCTTTTCTCTCCTAGCGCCAGTGTAGTGGGGACGAGCGATCGCACTACACTGCTCCCATTACTGTGCGGTGGTGAGGCAGGAACATGGACTTGGACATTGAAATAACCACGGGGAACATTAGAGTGCAGCTCGGTATGAAATGGTCCCCAGTACATACAGGAGCTGAGCTTTGGCGATCATTGCAACCGTGATATTTTGGGACCACATTATATGCAAATGAGTGCGTCTGTTTGTTGTGTCAAAGCGCATAACCCATGCGTTGGTTTCGTGAGTAAACAACCGTTGCGCCATCTGCGTTTTTGATTCACAACACTAGTGTAGTGAGGATAGACAGTTGCACCATACTACTTACAACACTATTCAGTAGCAACATGGATCGAAATGATCGCAGGACAAATACGGGAAGGATCATTGGAACACAGAATCACGTGGAATGGCTCTCGCCACGTATATATATTATACATATATGCATATATATTGAAACAAAGATAAAGTGTGAATTAAATCATTTTCGGCATGTGCGTTGTGTTGATACACGTTCCTCGTTGGCTTGTGGCTTTTCTCTTTGCCGAGACAGACGTTATTGTGCTTTGATTGCGAACGCTGGACATTGTGCGGAATACAACAATATCAACAGCTTTCGTTGACGGCACATTAACAAGCAAGGTTTGACCATGCGCCATGTGAAGATATTATGGTACAGTTACGGGTGATTCAATTCGGAACTCTTTCTTTTTGTGTGGTTCGAAACGGTTTTCCTGGTCGGTTTTCTATGGCGCTGTTGAAACGAGACAACGATTCAACTCATGGCTGTACTTACCGGAGCCCAAATTGGACCGGTCAGTGTGCACATTCCCACACTCTCGTATCCATTAGGGAGAAATGGTATATCATATGTTGCTTCTGAAGGAGAGTAACAAGAATGATCATACAAGATCGGCTGCACTTCATTATTAACGTTCCTTGGTTCATCGTCAGAAAGTTGTTGAACCTAAACCAAAAAGTTTGTTTCCAAATTCTATATACGGCACAAAGCTGATGTTCAAAGGTGCTGTTTCTACGGCATCAGTGTGCTTGGACTGTGCTATATGACCCCATTACTCATTGTGCTTCGACGTGGTTCATTGTCTGTTTTCTTAGGCGCTTAAACAACATAGTTGTGTAACAGATTCTGTCACATTGGTTATATTCACGTTCGTTACTTTCCGCGCCGTGATAGATGTGATCATTTACGATGTTAATTGAATCAGAAGTTAGGTAGCAACGTTCCGATATGTGCGCCTACGTGGACATTCACGAGATGCAGTTCACAAATTATTTTGATTATCTATCTACTTGAAATGAAATCACCGTGATACAAAGGCATTCTTCCGTGTGAGTTTGTAATCACAAAATTAAACGTTACTTCACTTTTACACCGTTTCCCAAACGGACGTCAGCCTCACCGTCCGTGCGCCATTCGTTGCTTGGCACGTAGTCTGAGAAATCCACGTATGGCATTGGCTCGCTGGGCGGTTGACCTCGCCACCAATTGATATCCATTTGATCCGTATCGTACGTCCAAGATCCGAATTCCAGCATGCAAATCTGAGTTGGGAATGATACTATCGAGTTGATAATTTGAGAACAAGGAGTAGACTTTAAAAGTGGTAGTGATCAAAGGAACGGACAACGGGGAAGAGTCGAGCATGAGGGCACAGTTTGATGGGATGGTTGTGATTATTATAGAAAGAGAAACCTCAGAAGGATAGAAGTTAACCAAGGAGAAACTGGAAGTCAAGTAATGTACACTTGAGAAGTGTATCCGTTTGAGAAGTAGATTGAAACACTGAGTTCCTATGAGACAGTAGAATAGAATAGGCAGAAGACCCAAGTTACCATCTTTCATACGTCTGGCTCTCCAACTGATCGCATTCAGTTGTAGCTCTGAATTTTCTAAATACATCATCCACACGGTTATTCAAGCTTGGATGAAAGTCATCAGCATAGAACACACCTTTATAAACTTTATTCTGAGTGCTCTTCTGAGGTACAGAAGTTTCATGATGATAAGATATCGAGAATTTCAGATATCCTTTTTCTACTTAAGACTTACATGATTGGCTCGTATTACCAGCATATTTTCTAACGTACTACTAGTTCACAGTTAAGCAACTGTCAGTCACCTAGATTACTGGAAAGCGTTTGAGGGCCATGAGTCAGGTCCATCACAAGGGAACATATAATGGAATCAGGATCACCGTCTCAGCAGTAAAATCTGGTGAATCCATTTGAGAATGTGCTCATCTGTTCGTGAAATCTCATATGACCATAGTGTATCTTCAGCGCTAGTTCAAGTGACGATTTTATACTTTTCCAAAATGACGTACTGAACCAGTTATTGTTACTCACTAGCCTTGACCGTTTTCACAATTGCTTCATGTCTGCGTAATTGAAATTGGTAAACTGTTCATTGTTGAATCTTGTTTTCTTCCTTTTGAGCTCTGTTTCATCATTATGTAATTGTAGGGTTAGTTTTATATTATCCACTCGGATAATATTGAATCTCGCAACCAGCTTATTCTAACCGAATAGGAAACTCACAATATCCTTGAGCAATACATATTTATACAGGAATACGGATTTTCATCCTTTCGGACCACACAGTGGACAGAAAAATACTCACTTATTTTGGGCGTGGAAACTCACTGGGCAAAAATATTGGTTTTATAGGGTACTGCCCAATCAGACCAAGATAACTGGATCATACAAGTGGGTAGGTTCTTATGCGGTGGTATACTTTTGTGCAGAATGTTAATTCCCTACACCCATTTAACCTTGTTATTGACAACTGTTTTGACATAGTACTGTAATTGCGTCGACGGTTGGTATGAATTAGCCTGGTTCATCCGTTAGATGAAAGCGGCGGTCTCGCAAGGGAAGCACTCTATGTTCAGGCGTGACTGCTGGAATAAATTAACGTTAGTGAATTTCAACAGCATGATGAACTGGTCCGTCAACTTCGAATAACTCCTTCTAGTAATCGGTTATATTAATTGAATTGACTTCACCGGTTAGTTCATCCGCACATTTCCAAAAACCCAACATGTAAACTTACTTGGGTATCAAAAGGGAAGTAGGTAATTTCAACCTCACATGTACTTTTGAATAGTGCTTGTGGAACCCATAGTGTTTCTCCGTTACTCGAAAGAACTACGCGTGCCTCACGCCTTTCGACTAGACGCTCGTCAGCACTGAAATCGTGGAAGGGGTTGGACGAGAGAACGGTAAAGATATGAGATTATTTCCATATCATCATTATCATCATAGACAATGAAACATCAGTGGTTCTGACTGACGCTCAAGTGCCGTGCAACCATGAGGGAAGAAGCAAGCCCTGACCAGGAAGAAAAAACGACCGAAAGAGGGGAAGGGGACCTAACTACTGAAAACAGATACGTCTGTATTCAAACACTCGTCGTCAAAGGTGTTCACACATACAGTTGGGTACTTTCATTGAGCCAAGTGAATTCACCAAGAAATGCCAAACCAACAAGCCAAACGCAAGTGCAACAACGTTTTTGCTTATGAATCAGAGTGTGGAGTTTCTAAAAAGCAGTCACACTGGTGGTTCATCATTGTTTAACAATAATCCCCATACTTCACATGGACTACATTAGTTAAATTATTGTTGCAAGTTTTTTTCTGCTAATGGTCAAGTTGCAATGGTTTGAACTTCAAATTGTGTGACCTTCACTTGCCACAAAACTATACTCCGGGTGATACGTTGACTGATAAATCTAAACAAAAGGTGCATTTGAAATAGCCCAAGGATTGAAACCACCATCGAGTGGTGGCGAATAACATTATCACTAAGTAGGATTGGTTTCGTTCATCTAGTTAAGTACATATACACCAGGCCTAGAATAAATGAATCCGGTGACAGCGGCAGACGTCAGAGTTGACCGCGGTGATTCACTGTAGTCACGATTGTCAAGCTTCCTTGGTTTAACATTTGCTTAACTTCTTCCATCTAGCAAATAGGT
The DNA here is from genome assembly GCA_008508345.1 of Paragonimus westermani. Classification (NCBI taxonomy): domain Eukaryota; kingdom Metazoa; phylum Platyhelminthes; class Trematoda; order Plagiorchiida; family Troglotrematidae; genus Paragonimus; species Paragonimus westermani. The sequence goes on along the minus strand of QNGE01000072.1, from coordinate 164,910 downwards.
GGACAGACAGATATATTTTGTTGACCGCTGCGTATATTTAAACTGGGTTATACGTGTGTGGGATAGACGAGCAAAGAAGTGATTCATCTTGATAACCACATGTTGGTCAGGTTGATTAGGGTCGTAGATATTCGAAGTTCTCGCCGTTTGGCTTCCAAATAACGGGAGGTCCGTTCAAACACTTATTTGGATCACGATGATCCATCCCTTCTCTAACATACAACCGTTGTTGAATGTTGGTCAGAAAGAATATTCAAATCCTACTAATATCTATTGTAAAATCGCGCTGCGTAAGGTTTAGGAAATCTCAACCTGCAATCGCTGAACGGAGATAGAAAGAATGATTTCAAAAAATTAGCCCACAACGAACTCACAAATTGTAAAGCTTGATATCCGGAGTCCAGATTTGAGACGGGAACACTCTCACCGACTTGATGCCTCCGTATTCGGATTCGTTCCACTGAAGTAATGAATCATTCCACCTCTACAAAGATCAGAGGCAGCCGGAACCGGTTTTGAACATACGCAAAACACGCTTGAAAATGAAGTTGTCCGTAAAAGAAGTTTGACCATCAGCATTTTGTACTTGAGGTAATAGTTGGTAAGCGGGTAGTTATCGGACTGGACACGTTCGGATAGCCATGACAACATAAGCAGAATGACTGGTGTTTACTCAGTATTTTTGCATTCAATTGCGCTTTCAAGCTTCGCCTACTCCTTTACGTATGCTCCTTATATAATCAAATTGTATGAGTTTATAATTTCAAAAAGTACGAAACGATATATCGTTAACATGGTTACCACCGTTTGACTCTTTTGAGTTCAAAGCCCTTCATTACGGATAGTTTGTTCCAGAATGCCTTACATTGCACAAATAGCCCTGAGTATAGAAAACAGTAAAAAATTTTGACCAATAAATTGGATTCGTCATGAATGTGTATTCAAAGTGATGGTCTGTCTTGTTTGATTTGGCACTGCTATATGACCGAAGTGATCCATATCTGGTGAATAAACTTGTCAGTTTCACTCTCAACCGTCAAGCATGACTTCAATTTCAGATTGAAATCACGGTCTAGACTCACGTCTTGGGACATGATCCTTATTCAGTCGTTATATATATTTTCTATTTTCATACAGAGTCAAAAACATTGTCACATATCCATTTTTTTCATTGATGAATGCAGCTCTGAGTGCTTATTTCCCACCTTCCGTCAGTTCACGAAACACACACTTAGAAATTTTGACACGTTTTCAATTGCGATAACATGGCAAGAATAGAGTCATTGGCGTAAGTGCTGTGCACTACCCTCAGACAGTCCAGATCATTACTTGTAGGTTAGCTTGCTGTCTGGCCTTCCGTTGTTCTTCATTTATCAAGGTAGAGATTCTCCGCTTGGGTTCATTTTCAGAGGGCATTTTGTCATGAGTTAACTGAATAGTTAACTGACCAGCGCGTCCCTCTCTTGCTGTTACATTAACTGTTTGTGAGAGACAGTTGTACTGTGCTTCAATTTGATGTTAAACGGCAACCAAAATTTTCAAAAGGAAGTTCGGAGAATTTGTTTCCTCCTAGAAGATTGGCTGCCAACTACTGTTGACGGATCTAACTGGTTCACTCACTTACGGCACTGAGCACCAAGTCGTACAAAGTCGTACAAGTCGTACAATTCTAACTAGTAGAACTTCATGCAAGAGAGTTGTAGGAGACAGAGTTAAGTTGAGGTAACAATGTTAGATTGAATTTGTGCTCGACCCTTCGAACATCCATTTCTGGGTGACGTCTACAGATGACAAAGGAAGGTTACTAGACTATGGATTGTATCCAACCGGTGAGTGGGTTGACTTCTAAGCCCATACCTCAACCGCGATCTTTCAACGTCACTTTACGTCTCAGTCAAGACTTTTCCACAAACAAGTGTGGACAAGTGTGACTCTTCACTTGCCCCTGTATGAATTTAGTTGTTAAGTAGTGGAAAAATGAACTCACATACATCGACCAGCAGTTCGTACGCAAAATTTGTTTGTTCTCGTCCAAATCAAGAATTTGGAACAATTGCAATCCGTATTCCACATTGACTTGTATTTTACTGTCGTTCACCGGTCGCCCAATCACACCGTACTGTTCGTAACGATTTAGCAGCATACGAATGAGTGACTTCTCCACAGAATGAGTTTTGGTTTCTGTAACATACGACCAAATGACTGTATGTGAAACTCGATCCCGTATACAATTCACCGAAAGATGGAGTTTAAGGGAATGACTGAAGTTAACTGGTAGATTCAAATACTCTCCACCGCACTGTCTAAAGTCTCTCACTTGTCACGCGACAGTAGCACGTAAAAAAAGGGAATAAGAAACTTTACGCCTGTTAGATGTGCCAGTTTAGCTCCAGCACACTGCGTCGGTCTCTGACACACTGGTTAACCAATACTTTCAAAAGACATGCGCACGATAACCTCATGGATGTATATTATGTGCATGATGTTACCTAAGGTAGTATTGGGGTCATGATAAGTTAGTTACGAGTATCATTCCAGAAAAAAGAAGTTGACGTTTTATCATAATCTTCAACCGATTAATCACTACTGAACTACAACAAGGTTGCCTATTGTAGCACTTGGCTGAACAACCAGCGTTCCTGGATTCCACATGATTTGCGCTTTCAGAAATATTCATAAGCCACTGCAGTCGAGTGTTTGCATTAAATGAGTCGATCGTGCTCTGTGTACAGTCAACAGCCTGGTGGTAGCGGTAGTGTTGAACGAATTCAATTCACATGTAGGTTGTAAATTAATGGTGTTCGAGACAATACAAGATGTTGGTTTAAAAATTACGGCCTTCGGTGAGAAAGCAATAATCTCACTGAGACAATTCCCCATTATATCCTCCCCAGGTGACCAGGCCAAGAAGGTTTTAAGTACATCCTTCTCTCTGGGCTTATCGGACTTAATTTCCATGAGTAAAATATGTGTCATTACCACTAAACTTTGCTCGGTTTTCTTGTGACTGTAACTGGCCAGTTAATCAGAGGGTCAGTGCGTGATAATATTCCTGACCTGAAACCCACGTGTGACTGCGTACTAGAATTTAACTCGAATGTTGTGTACAAATACATCACCTACAAAACTGCAAGAACCGTACGGAAGAGCTAGCTCCCAAACGTCGTCCATACATCCGGCTCCATCACCAATGAGAAGACCGGCCACAACACAACACATTCCTAAAGCTTGTAATCAGAACGGCTAGCTGAGTTCCCCACTAACGTACCAAAAGGCTTACAAGCAGTCAACTCCTTCAGTACGACTTTGGGCAAGTCCACTAATTACTAATCTAGATCTTGCTGTCGGAAATGGACCACGCCAGCTTTGGGAGTACAAAACATGGAGTCTCCTTCCAGAGTTCCAAATAAGAATGCAGCATGAGAACAGTCGACCTTAGGTCATCAGAACCACAACATGCATCTGACATGGAAGATCATATACGCACAAACTCCGGTATAATTTCCAAGGAAACCAGGTGGGCAAAGACCAACAACGCACGTTTATCATCCACGTCTCTTCCTTCGGTCATCGTTCCCCTCTCCCAGGGCTTTCTCGCGGCATTCCCTATATATTCTCACCTAATCGAACAGTGAATTAACTCAGTTGTACGTATTGTTTAACATACTTGTTTAACAGACTTCCGCAATGCATGCAGCTAGCCCACGATACAAATCCTTACTTCCCTAAGTTTACGGAGACAGGATTCGCGGTTGACATCAAGACAATAAACTGAGTCTTTAATGTACCCAGTTTTCTCAATCTACCCATCCAGAAGGTGAATGAAGGGATCTGTGAGCTTTATAAACCAAAGCCTCCGATCATCCACGGTCATCGAGGTATTACACTTTTCTGACCATCGTGATACTCCGTGGTTATGACTAGCACCAAGCGGCCAAGACACATTCACAGTGGGATTTTATATCGTCCGCCCTCATGCAACACCTCATGGTGACACTATTATTTAAGGTTTAGAGACCACTCTAGGATTCCAACGTTCATTAATCTTTTTACTATTGGTGACTTCAGTGCATCCAAAATGATCATTCGAACCCAACCCAAACGATGAAGTCAGATTCTGGGCTTCGTTGTCGATGTTGGTAAGGCGGAAAACACTAACACAGCATGTTGGCGCCTAGAAGTGACATCGTTCGGACCAGTTCCCTCCCATTATTGACTTAATTAGCATGAAAGAGAATCACCTAGTAGAGTGACCATTAAACCACCTCTTGTACAGAGTGACCAATCACTAGTGACTTTCGGTTTTATCCGCTAATGGCTATAATAACTATCGAGAAATTCCACAGTCCGAACCTTCAATCAGGCGGATTTTAATAGTTTAAGAAGCTGTCTTGGTAGCTCTCATTCTGGTTGTGATTTTGTAGATTAGATCTATCTAACTGAAAAGATGGATGAGCCATTCGTACTGCGCAATGTGTGTACTTTATCTTCGTGCTTACATTTTCCAAGTAGAACACGCCGTTCTCTTAATGACCACTTAGTCCCGAATGTTACCTCGTGGCCTCCGATGGATCGGGAAACAATTCACGCCATAACTCCACAGTATAGAATGCTCGATGCTGCTTCTAGTCTAGCAGAACTTCTTAATATAATGTGCAGACAAACACCCGGGAATGAAATTTTTCCGCTACTTTCACGCCAATCCTGAAGAAAAACAATCGTCACTCCTTAGCTAACTGCTAACCAATCGGCCTTACTAGCATTCCGTGCAAGGCAATGAAGCGATTGTTGAAACGCATCATCAGCAGACAATTTTTAACCAGCTATCTTTTTACTGTACTCAACATGACTTCCCTCCTGGCGGGTCATGCCTACTAATCAGGTTTTGTCTTCACGGGTAAGTTGACGGAGATCAACGACAGCCGTCTCATCTTAGATGCTTTCTTTTTCAACTTTGCCAAACTTTTTGACTACCACAGCGAATATAGCACTCCGTCTGAAGAAAGATCTAGACATCTGTATGTTGTTCAGTCTACCTTTCGTATATAATCAAAAGATGGGTGTAAAACTTGGTTTGTTACTACCTGGCTGACAAAACGGCACTTCTCTCGCATAACCAGAAAGATGTTAGAAATGCTTTACTGGGGTTCTGTAAGATCGCTGTGTGAGTACGCTTTTCAAGTCGTGTGTTCTGGCTCGAAGAAAGATACGGACTATTGAGTGTGTTCCGAGCGCGGCTATCAAACAAGTGATGGACCCGGGTCCCGACTTCAGAACGTTGATTCTTATTCACATGAAGTTAGACGCATCCGTTGTGATTTCATCATTACACAGTTTATTTATCATAGGTCTTACAGAACGGTTTTTGACTTAGTGGCTGACAGTGGTCGGTCGGCTCATAATGAAATGCTTCACGTGCTCCGTCCCGGATGTGCATTAGCATAGCTATTTCCTTACACAGTTATAAACCACTGACACGGCCTTCGATCTGAGGTCGTTCGTTATGCCTACAGAGATTGTTCTTGAACGTTCTTAAATTGTAATCTACTCAGGAAACGATCATCTCACTAATTGTGAGCAACTCTCCGTATTTACACTACTCCCCATGAACGATGTTACACATTTGTTTCAATGATTGTCATTGAGGTCAACAAACGTTCGCTGTCTATTGACTGAGACCGACTGATTGGATTCGGGTAATTTGGGTGCCCAGCGTCTAGTTTGTGTATTGAGTCCTGAAACCGCTATGACCAAACCCAAGAGAATCGTCTGAAAATATCACCTGGGTGCTATGTAGCTTGTTACAAAAAATAGTAAGCTAATCTTCAAAATATTATTTCATAAAATATAAACACCCAAACTGGGTTCACAGTTTATACCAAATACACATATCGCAGCGATTTATGTCTGTTTTGAACATCATAATTCGTTCTACGGTAAGAACAATGTTGTATAAACATGCATTAGTATTTTATACATTGTGAAGTGATCAGTTTACCACAAAATATTTCAGGAAGGAAAGTGAGGTAAATTGTTACTCGATGCATCCATCAAGTTTGAGTAGATAATAGCTTACGGACTGGTATAGCTTTCCCATTGGTAGTGTTGATTACGTTTCTGAATACTTGTACCGTAAAGTGAAACTGAAACTGGAAGGACGCGAGTCAGTCAGCGGCCCTCTCGGTCTCCATGGCAGAGGCCCCATTTGAAGAAGAAAGCAATTAGCCAAGTTGTGGCAAAATGCACCCTAACATTTCTTAATTCTTTTTACTCTCATTGTAGTGTAACGGGTATGCTACAAAATTGAGAGTATCTTTGGTGGTCCGAAAATTCTAACAACCCCGTGAAGTGAGGCTTACTTTCAAGTTTCCTCTTACCTGTGAAAATGATCAATTAAATGTAATCTTCCAGTTCATCAACTTCACCACAATCAGAGCATCTGTTTAAGTTACAGAATCACACCAAGCCGACCACTATTCGCAGGTTATTTCAACCACCGCTGGTCACATTCTTTCTGGCAACAACGATCCAATTGGCACAGTTCAAAAGGTGCTCAAACGCACAAAGCACTTGGTTCATTCACAGGATAATGACAATTCTGTGTACATTCTCGTTTTTCTGATCATTTGGTGTGTGACCATGCCGCGAACGCATCCGCATTCTTTTCCACTACACTCCAGTCTATTGTGCAATTCTGTCTAGTTTAGTAAGTCACCACACAGCGATCACACATATAGTCAATTGATTAGTGAATTCTACGTTCAAGGTGCCTCGTTGTAAGATTGGGCAAGACGGCCGTGAGTTCGACTTGCATCGTTGGATGAAAAAATACCTTTCACTCCATCTGGCATCTTTAAATTTTAACACACCAAACGTTTGGTTCTATAATTACTACACTACCAAGATATTCTGCAATCTGGCTCAATTATTGTGTATTCACTGCGGATGGTCCCCGGTATTTTTCGTTGCGCTTCAATAAGGCAAACCGATGTGCCAATTCCTCTATTTGTACACATCAATAAGAAAGAAAGTGCCGTTATTCAACAATCACAAACAAAAGCACGCATGTCCATTAAACTGTTTTCAAGTGAAAACACAAATCGCATACCCGACAATTGTCGTATTTCTCAACTTTAAAGGTGCGTTCGATTCAGTGGATCGATCTACACTTTTAGAGTCGCTCAAACACTGACGTGTGCCGACTAAGTACGTGAACATACTGTCGGCACTCTATTCCCATAACTCATCTCAGGTTAGGGTTTGCGGTGAACTGTCTGACAGTTTCAGCACCATGAGTGGTGTACATCAAGGCTGTCCGCTCTCACCATTTCCGTCACCAATTTCGTCACAGACGAAATGATGGAGGATTGTCTCCGGCACTCACAAGATGCCGGCGTGGACCTCCTACCTGATCAAAGACTGACCGATCTTGATTATGCTGACGACAAGGTGTTGCTGTTTGACAACTTTCAATCGGCACAAGTATTGCTAGACGCTATTTCGCGTTCTGATAAATACTTCGGAATACACTTGGCAGCCTCAAAATGCAGAGTGCTTCTGCAGGATTGCTGTGACCACGTAGGTTTGATGTTGGATAATGTAGTCATGGAGGTCGTTGACCGGTTTTTATACCTGGGAAGCTGCATCAGCGGCGGGAGCGGAGATGTAGGGAATGAAATAGAAGCACGCATCTCTAAAGCTGGGGCGGTATTCGCTAATTTGAGACATCTCTGGCGACTGAGAGGTATTTCTCTGAAGCTCAAAGGTCGTATATATAAGACAACGGTGAGGGCCGTATTACTTTACGGCAGCGAAACCTGGCCTCTCATGCCGGGTAGAACACGTGAACCGTCTTCAAGTATTTGACCACCGATGTCTGCGTTCAATCGCTCGTATCGGGTGGCACG
>QNGE01000072.1:144718-156885 GCA_008508345.1 Paragonimus westermani | reverse complement strand
TGTATTGCTGTCTATGATGATGATGTAGGTTTTCTGTTTAGAAAAAGCCAGAAGACAGACTGAGAGCGCAGCAGCCAGTAGAAAATCACCAGACTTTACCACAAAGATTTTTAATGGACCTCTGTGAACCAGCAGCTAGGGAAAATAGGTTTGGATAAACTGCAACCATCAACGTTAGGTTTGTCGTGAGATATGAAATAAGTACCAATACTTTTACAGTTCGAACAATCGGCCTTCGAATTGCACGGTCACTCGTCACATGCTCTGGTGGATTTCACATTCAAATAGTCTTTCCAACCAGGTCCTTGAGAAAGAAAGTATGAACTTCGAGCTTTCGCATTGCTGGACTTCATCAAATGCGCACAGTCTGTGCATGACTGGAGGTTTGTACTGCAGTGCACGTTTCAATGGGAAAAACATGTAGAACACTGCATCAATGACCTCAAATTAAGCCCCGTTGAATCGTTACGTATTACGCAAATCCATATTCATCGATATGTGATTCTCAATTTTGGCACAGTAACGCTGCTTTCAACCGATTTACTTGTGATTAAAAGTGCACACTCAAACCAAAATCACTTCAATGGCTCCACCTGTTACCCCATGTTACTGGTTACTCATATGTGGTCGGGAACTCAGACTACGGTTAACAAACCTGAAAACACAGTTTACCAGACGCAAATCCAGGCAAGGATTCTCTGATTTCCCCACAGATAATCTGAAATGAACCTCTGTTGATAGGTAGCAGAATAATTGTTAGATGTGCACAGTAAGCAATCATACACATAATGTGATACATGACCAAAGTAGAGACATGTTTATTTGAACTTGATTGTGAGATACGACCAAAGCTCATTGTAGATGGATCTCAGACACCAGAGATCCAACAAGTCATCACTGTGCAAAATCGACTCAATCGATGAGAAACGACAGACCCAAGTCCACGATAAAACACACCAGCGAAACTGACAGCACCGGGCAGGAGTGCTCGAGAGCACACATTGGTGCCGTAACCTGACGACAGCCTTATGAAAGTGTCGTGGTCAAGCCCGTTCACAAAGGGAGACGTAGAAGTTAGTTTATCAGAAGTTGAAGCGATTGCATCATGCAACGGATTGGAAGATGATTTACACTCCTTAACAGCACTTAGGACACTGCTCATCGGACGTACGGAGCTTGTGCTTGCCTAGAGAATACTGAGAAACAGTACTGGCTCTCTCTACAATATAGATTTCAGAGTTTGAGAGTACTCAGCTCTGAACCGCACGATCAGAAGGAATACAATCCGGATGGGCGTCTGATAATCTGATGAACGACAAATGCGCGGCCATGAGGCGCACGGTACGCAAGGAAACTGTGTCTTAGGTGGTGATATCAATGTCACATAGCGTTGAGATGAACGCGGTCACGAATGCATTGGATGTCTAGGACTGCCAGGTCATCAGCCTCCTCATAGTACGGTGTCAATGAAGAGGTGACGAGTAAACTGAGCTCGAGTAAATTACGTCAGTTGTATATGTATATATATATATAATGTCAGTATCAACCAACAACCGTCATCGTCAGTTAAATCATTCGCACTACTATCTGACAAAACTGGGTCATAGTGACCTTTTACCTTCTACGACAATACGAGGGTGTACACGTGTGAGCTGTGTTTGACTAGTTAGGCCGTCAACGGATTCCGACTAATATCAATAAGGAATTTACACTCTTGTTGTCCACCAAATTTTGAAACTTAAACGAGACTGTCAGATTGACAATGTTATTCGAGAATGTGAAGTTAATTCAATGCATTGCGAGAAGCAAGCATTGATCAACCAGGCAGCAATCATCGATGAAAATTTTCCCCGCATCCTTTTTCACGCTGCTACTAAGGGTCATTTTTCGTTCAAGGTCATTGGTGTTTAGATGGTTACGTCGCCTTATGCCCCACAAGAAGTTTTTAAGAGTGTATATAAGCGAGGGTTAACTTAATTTTTTTGGCTTAAGCTGTGAAACGATTAACGCCAACACTTTCCAGATCTGCAAATAACAACAGTCAAACTAACTCGTATACTTATGGTCAGAAAAGGTCTGTTGTCGAACACAAGAGTCAAATGATCACAGGCCATACTTACAATGAATAGCACACAATGCTGAGGGCAGTTGCTTGCGAAGATCGCTCTGAGGAACACAGACTGTATTTTGGTTAAGGCAGGTACTGGTAGCAACTAAGCCCTATATGGGTGAATAACGCTACAGGTAACCTGTGAATCTTGCCATAGGTTATTTCGCTACACCTGCATACCTCTAGAGGAGCACTCAGTCACAACTAAAATTTCCACAATACTGCACACTGCTCCATTCATCTAGTGCCAATGTCGTTGCCTATAGGCATGGTCACTTACTATGTCAGCATTTATTAAAAGTGAGCACGGACCAAATGAGACGAACACGAGTATTTACAGGAAACTCTCATATCAACATTGGGTTACCCGAACCTTTAGTCGATCCAAGTTGTTTGAACACGGTGGTCAGAAGGTAAACCACTGTATGAACTCATTTCTCGCGCTATCAACTGTAATTATTATTATGAAAAAACACCATTGATTTGGTGAACGTGCAGATCTGACGAGATCTTTAGAGACGTAACCAAATCCACAGTAGTGAACGAACAACAGTCGGTTGCTTTTTAGCGCAAAGGATACGTTGTGCATGATATATTAGTAAAACTTCACAATACTTTAGAATTTATGTGATATCCGCGCGCTCATGAGCACAATAAACAGTGAAGGACCACTGATATTCTGACTTGTAATCAGCAAATGGCTGTAAAATGTTCGTTACATTTTAAAAACTAACCGTGTTTCGTTTATGTGCAGTAATAACATATAAACACGTGCACATCGTTAAAAATTGGGTAAGTTGACGTTGTAATACAACTGGATATTCACGCATCTGTGCTCTCTGTTTGCGTCATCACCTGATAACACTGATTACCTTATGAGAACTGCCTATGTGTAATTAGACTATTCAACAACTCGTACATTAGCACCATAATTAGATAACAGGAAAAGACTACCCGAAGTGATAAATGTGCCTTTCGATGAAAGTTGTGACGTTTTGTAGGTGCTTCCGAAACTACAAGTGTACTGATAGACAAAATCTGATAGAAAACATGAAACTTGATTTTGACAGGAGCAGAGTTAGTCGAGTTGTTTGCTGCAGTATGGGGCAATTCGGCTGAGTGATAACCATCTTGCTGAAGGTTCTTATGACCTCATTGACATGAAAGGAAACTTTAAGTAGTTTGGTATCCTGAATATTACAAAAAGTGGTAATTTTTCAGCGTCCAGTTGCTGCGCTTTCTGATTAACTGCACACAGGAACTTTTAGCATGAAGTGTTCCATATAGTAATACCAGTTCAACTTGTAGTCTGTCGCAGGAACATATGCAAGTCATTCCGTAAACATGAGCTCGTCGAAATGTCATATTACTTTGCCTCTGTCTAGTGATATACTGAGGGAAAACTAATTGTTATGTACTGCAAACATCAGCTTCCGTTTTCTTGATCGGTGCTACCGNCACAGACATAGCGATTCTGACATATTACAAACGCTACGTCGATGATACACTAGTGTTGTGAATCCAGAAGGCGGACAACGCAAGGGTTACTCTATTGGAGACGCCAACAAACTACTTAGTCGTCTGAGCACGACTAGGAACGGAAACACTCATTTGCACACCGTACTCTTCTGAGGATACTCCAGTCGCTCTAGACACCATGTATCAGTTCCGTCGTGTAGCGAAAGCCATCGTATGTCATTCTGCCCTCCAACGATCCATCCCGTATCTCTGCCGTATTTATCACCCGATTATCTCGATCCGCGATCATCTCGATCCATGCTGCTAATGAATAGTGGTGTAAGTAGTATGGTGCGACCGTATCTCCTCACTACACTAGTATTCAGTCGGTTCAAGCAGGCAATAGATAACCTAGTGCAGCGCTTAAACAGTTGCCATCCCAATTTGAAAGTAACGTGTGAACTTGAGACCGACAACTGTTTGATGTTTCTAGACATACTCATTAGTCACCGGGAGAATGGTTTTATCAAACTAGCCGTCTATAAGAAATCCACGTGGTCCGGTTAATACCTGAACTTTAGTAGTTTCACACCGGTCCATCACAAACGCGCACTAGCGAATACACTATTCACAGCAGCAAGGCGATTCTGTACACAGGGTAGTCTCGCGAAGGAATTAGACTCGATCACATCTATACTACAATCGAATGGGTATCCAATAAGATTCATAGAAAGGTATAGTAAACCGGATCCACCTTCCGAACAAGTAGCCACAGTGAGAAAAAAGAGGGTTTTATAGAATTGCTTTTTAAGGGTGATTATAACATGCATCAAACAACTCAAACGAACAGTCAACGCAGCGGAACTATGTGTATTAGCCCGGATAAAGAAACTGCCTGTCCCTTCAATCAAAGGAGATCAGTCTGTCGGTGCCACATCACATTGTGTCTTCCAATTTACATGTAACTGCAATGAAAGTTACATAGGCAGAACGGAGAGGTGCTTGATCTCCAGAGTGAAGGAACACTTGCCTAAATGGATGCAGAGAGCTGTATTACAGAAGAAAGACGATGTGGTTGAAACACGCAAGTAACCAGCGTCCGCAGTCGCAAGACACGTCCTGACCACTGGTCACGTTATCGACCCAATTTGTGCATTCACAATTCTAATACATCACTCCAATTCAAGATTCTTGCAGTTTGCTGAGGCGGTCGCAATCAATCGACTGAAGCCGACCTTGTATGTTCAGAAATAATTGCTCGTAAACCTGACCCTTCCCCGGACTCAGTGATCTTTCCTGAACCACCAATTGATTATCCACCCTGCTCCCCTAACTGCTCGATGTAAAAAAACAGTTTCATGTTATTGTAAATTTGGTACTGACGAGTCAATATGAAATGCTTGTGTCCATCAGTTTTCGTGTTCTAACGGTTTTGTTCAAACTTCTGAAGGGAATGAACTGTTTCAAATTCTTAGGAAGTGTTAGTCCACAACTGCTGTATGTATGTTTGAATGATTTTCAAGCAGATTGTCGAGGATAGGCAAAATTTCCCCCGGTTTAAACCGATGGATAGGTCTAAACACCCGCATGATATCCTCGAGTTGAACAAGCGCTTATTACTGAAGAAAGGTTAGGAACTGAAACTAAACAGTAATTTGTGTCTGTCGGTTACTTCATTCGGACCCATTTACTTATCTAGTTGAATCAGGCAATTGTAAGAAACCGAAAACCGCCCGATTCATCGGCATACAACTTGTGTCATGTCGACCAGACTTTCAGCTTGGTTGTACAGAACAACGAACGTTAAGACTGTTCTGCTCGCTACATGGGCCGAACAACTATGAGTCCACTTCGGAAGACGCGACACGGCGGTAATGATGAACTGTGGTAGTAGTTGAGCAATTTTTTAGCATGGGAATTTCAAAATCCATAACATGGAATCCGAACAGCTGCTGATTCTCGAGCAATGGTTTCCATGACATGACTCAGAACTCTTGATCACACACAAGGCTCAGAACTGCCGCCTACATTTTGTGACAAATCGTTGGTAATGATGTATTTGTTTGGCCGACTGTTTAGAATTTCGTTGTGCTGACTGACAGGATTTATTGGTTTTTTACAACTCGTACAATCACGAAATAACGTTTTTGTTCGATCACTGACAGAAATCTAATGAGAAAACCTGTAGATTGCGAGTAGTTCCATCCTAAATTCATGCTTCCAAACACAAAGTAAGGCGGTAGCAATCTTCACTGAATCTGTTAGTATGAAGTGATGAAATTTGTCTAAGAATGTTCGAAGATAGTCAACCACTTCGTTGGATTTTTACATTCCTGGAAGATCGTGGTAGCTTTTCACAACTCGTGGAGCATTAATATCAAATTGCACTTATGAAACTTTTGTCGTGCTGACTATGGATACCCAATCATATTGCATCACTGGATGCACACACTCCAGTTAGTTTATGTGCTTACATAAAATTGCCAAAATCTTATCCAAAACATTACTCACAAAACGGTTGACATGGTTTGGAAATCAGAGTATTTAATCATCTTTCTCTTTTGCAGTCTTTTCGAGTGTTGTTTGAACATTCTAGTGTGTACTACACAATTCTGATATTTTCAAAAGATGTCCGCACCACTTCACCAAAAATTGCACGAATGACGTGAAACTTCTAGTGAACATTCTCCATGAACGTATGTATAAAACAAATTTTATTTACTTTCGAGTTCTGTTCGTAAGGTAAGTATAACTTTTGATCGACTTCACTATCTTCTATTCAAGATTGTCGTGCAGTTTTGTATTCTCTCACCTATCACAGCATGCAGTTGGGTTTTGCAGTTAGTACGAATTGTTTTTGGGCACACGGGCAGGGGTTGTGTAGAATGATAGTAATGGCCTCAGCGGTTGACAAAAATCGCAGTCTGACATCTCTGCAACCGGCTTGACGAACCTTGTAGATGACTCGGAACGCTACCCGATACTGCCCGGTACTGGTGCCACGCCTTAAGGATAGCTTGCCAAAGTTCTCTTCGTCCGTCTGTATCTACTCTCTCACCTGTTTTGTCAAGCAGACTACGTTGGGGAGGACCACAAGGTGGCTATCGTAAAGGATTCGTGAACACCTACCAAAATGACTTCGCAACGGTTTTCTAAAGCCCATTTCCAGTGCAATTTGCAATTATTCCACGGAATTTTATGGTTAAGTCAGTCATGTGGTAGCGAAAGTCAACGATATAATTTAAGATCATTTTCAGGTCATTCGACTGTGAGCTTACAACCAATCTTATGTAAAGTGGTTCCAGAGTAATTAGTGTTTTAACTGGGGTATTTTTAAAAGAGCAGATGAGAAATAGCAGGCGAGAAGGTTAAATTACTTCATCGTTAAGGAGATGAACAAATGAAACGCACAGAGTCACCTTTTGTGAAATAATTCACTGCAACTAGAGAAAGCATATCATGTGAGATTTGTTTGTCCATGCAAAGTCATTTCAAAGACTTCATACAGGACAATTTCTAAAACTTTCATTTTTCCTAAATAACTAAGTCATCTAAATAACTAAATTTGCTCGCGTATTTTATGCCCAGAAACAAGATTAATCACAGAGATTTCGTGAATAGTTGTCCACATATTAATACTTTGCATTTGTCTACCAATTTGTCACAAAAACAGCACAATTTAGATTACAACGTTCACACGAGTTTTTGCACAGGCTGTCTCGGATAGAATAGATGTCACCGTACCAACAGATGTCACATTTTTCATCACTCTGACAAGCATTCTATCCCACGTGTCCTACATCCAGTCATTATTCACACCTGCTTCTTAACCCGCGCTACACAAACATTTTGATAGCTCAGTAACTCCTCTATGTTGCATCGGGTTATCGTTGTATCTAGGTGCTTGGAAGGAAATGCACTAATCAAGTTTGAATTTCTTTGCAGTCTCAGCTTAGCCCGAGTTGTTGACTTGACCATGGTTTATGAGAAGCATCAAAACGATACAAACATTTCTTCGCATTTTGGCTTAAATCGCCGTAGCATAACCACAAGGCACATCCACGAGGGTACAACCAAGAAAAATGTACAACGTCATCATGGGTATCCGTCGTATAAATGCATGTTGTTCACTGGCTAGTGTTCCTAAGTTTCACAATTCAGAAAACACATTAATTAACTGTTCATGTAATCTACAGGACTGATAGTTCAGCTGCTGAAGGTGTACGTACATTCTTGGGGAGTGTGGCTTACCTTTAGGATGTCCTTTCGGGGCTATCCCTACCGAAGCACGAGGTACGCAGACGATACCCAGAAATATAGCAAAACTCCATATAGGTTTCATTGTTCACAGTTCGGGTAAAATTATGAATTCGTTAGAGCAAGCAACATTCCGTTGGTTGGTTGTCCGGTTAACTAATCTGGTGGATAAATTCGTTCCGCGAAACGTGCTTCCAAACCAGACACCAATTGGCCAGCTCTGTCACGGTTTGCCTACCTCTCTCTGTAAGACGATTGCAGACATTTATATTGATCGCTCCATCTACCGTTTTCTGATTGATTCATTCCAACAATCGATTAATCGCTAATCCCTTGTCTGCTGCCAGCCGTTCGACGCCATGCCCGTTCGCCGTACACTGAACAGACACGTGGGCTCGCGTAACTACTGATGAACGTACTAACGACCACGTTGTATTGTACATTCTATGACCCTGTCGTTCTCAAATCAGACGGCAGTCGTGCACGACCTCAGTGATTTCAACCGCACATGCTACGTTCCATTCGAATTACAGACAACGCGTTTTTAGTAGGAGTGGAGATTAGGTGATGATAAGAAGCGTAATGTTTAAGATGCAAAAACAGTAAAAGAAACCGTATGACTCCGACTGGTCTAACTGTAAATGATACACATGATAGATCGTCCACACAGAAACGAATTTATCTGTAGTTGTTGGCTGTCCAGAGATGGAGCAGGCTAAGCGTCACACGCACGCCGATGTCAGTAGCGAATTCTGGTACGATTAACTGTATGTCACTTTACGTTAGCCTCCAACTTTGCTACTCAGTGTGGGCACAATTGTTAGGGCTATGTACATGATCTTATTCCAATTGTTCACAGGAACGCTGATGAAACGCTCGCACGCATGTGCACTGTTCGTTTCAAAATAGGCATGTTGGCCTCCCGGATTAGATACATGGGAACACATAACAGAAATTAGTAAGTAGGTTGGTGTTCATATCAAATGTGGATGCACGTACCTAAACGCCCCGAAATAAATGTTCCTGACTGTGTAATCATTTTAGCACCGTTACGGTAACTTAATATTTTTCTACCGGCTTAATGAATAACAACAGTACTTATTACAGTTTTGTTGTAGTTTACCAAATAGACTTTATATGATCACCTCTTAACCGTACTGCAGCACTCACTGATTCACCTTCTTGTGAAGAAGACCGTACCGAGCACACACATATTCGATTGTTACTTCGTCCATTTCAGAGAAAATTTCACGAATCCGTTCGATCAACAAACCAGTAGATCAAAGCATGTATCTAGTCGGTTTGAACAACACAACAATCGGACCTCTCTGTCCATTAGACAATCACGTTGATGCGCTGAAAATTAAGAGACAAGGTAGTTACCGCCACCAAAGATAGTTTTTAACCGATCTGGGATCGTCCCGGGGTTTGAAACCTAACTTGCGGAGTACTGCAATGTACGTTTGTTTGTACACGATTCACGCACGTTTTATATATATATATATATATATATATATATATATATATATATATATATATATATATATATATATATATAAGAACACACCTGAGACGTTATGGACTAAAAAGGAAACATCGCGCTGGTTGTAATATCGCTTCACGTAGACAGATTGTTAGTAGAATGAGTTTCCCAGTGCTGGACACTGAAGACCTTTGCTTCCTAACAAACACACCCCTTGATTTAATTGTGAGGCGACCAGGTAGCAAGAAATATGGTTACACGAAGAAAGAGGACTCCTAATGGAAACCTGAAGCCTCATGCCACATCGTTTATATCACTTGGTCAGTAACCAAAACCCAGTGAATGCACATAAAATGTTTTGCTTGGGTATCTTTTAAGTCCACCAACTAATACCTACAAAACTGCCAAATATATCATCTCTGAGCGTGATAACAGTGCTGACTGCCTCATAATCACAGCGTTCAGTAGATCGGGCCAGAATTTATTCGTCATGCTGTTACTGAGATCGTTATGATCTCAGTTTTCTAGTAAAATTTGAGTTAGAGAACACTGTGGATGTACCCCTAGGAAAGAAGCCTGAATCAGACCCGGTTTTTGTCAACAGTCATCAAAAGTCTTCAGTTTACTAACGTGCGTCACTGGGATTTTCATATATTGCACCCATCAAGGTATGCCATCTATAATACAGCATAACGTCTCCTAAATAAACAGTGATCCGAATTCCGTGAGAAACGTTTCTTAAGATAAATTTCGTTAATTAAACTGTAACTTCGCGGGTTTCTCTGAAGATATTAACAGGTGCATCATGAATGTACCATATTCTGAGAATATCCGAAGCATTGACAAAGTAATAGCCGAGGTTACGTGCATAATTCCTTCGAAATTTAAAACTGATAGGGCTGCTGAGCCAGGTGAGTTACTCTAAACCGTCCCTAGATAGTGCGCAGAATATACTGTCTCAATACGTGGCAAGTTTTGTTACACTGTGTCTTTATTCACAAGATTCTGCTGACCACTGGAAGACTGGGTGCATAAATCCAATTCGTAAAAGGCGTTTTTTTCAAATTACACGCATTTCAGCAATGTTGAAAACTCTCGGAAAACTTCTACTCGTCAGAATGACTACCCAGCTGACTGATGACATTTCGTCAGTGCTTATGGTCATCCATGGTTGACGTGGAGTACTGTCGCTGGTCTTGCCGGCCTAATTTTATCAAAACCACATAAAGCCTTAAGGATATTGGTCTGTTTTTTTTACTGAAGTATAACGAATTTTTTTCAACTGTGTACACCGGCCAACATAGCGTCAACGGTTACAAGGCTGGGCATTGTAATAGTTTGTAGTACACGATAGTAATCATAAATTTATTTATCTTAAACCCATAGCTGATTTTTGCTCAGTAACACAGTGAATGGGTCAACGAAACTGTAATGTAGTCTGCATTGTGCACATCGTAATCATTCATTCAGTTAGACAATAACTGTTCATTTGTGTGCTGGAATCACTGCACTCCCCCCAGTTTAAAAAGGTCGAGACCGTTGTGGTGTTGGTGTTGCTTATCTTTCACATGTTCAGCAGTGCTTCTCTATATCAGCCTAAGTGGGTGGCACATCTTTGGTAAATGCATCGACATATGAGACAGACTCGTAAGGTTACATCTTATAACCTTCATGTCAAGTGAACTGAATACAGTCTGATCAAAATGTCTGTGGTAACCCAAGCCAACAGTTGAATCGAGTACTCAGCACACATGAGCACCAAGATTTTTCAGCATTATTTCATTAGAGGGTCGAAATTTGATGTCAAGATAGAAACCACGTTCAGCAAACTCTATACCGACAGGCTGGTCCTTAAAACACCTTATTTGAATGACTAAGCTGGATTCCTCACGTTGTTGTATGAGCTGCGTCCATCTAGTGCATCAGCAGACTGTCGACACAATTCGGCAAGGCGGGTGAACTGAGAGATAGAGCTACGAACACCACCACCACTGTTCCCAACCATCAGATAGAGCAGTAGTTATCAAAGTATACATGACGCTCTCAGCCGCTCCACTGGACTAAACATGTTCTAGTGCAGTCAGTAAATGCCAGCAACCAGTCACTCAACCCTTTTTCCACCCATTGTGCAACAAAATGATTATAACTGTCGGTAACCATTGCAGAAGAAATGCGGTAATTGAAAAATCAGCATATGGTGGAGACGTAAATTACACTTTTGGATAACTCGAGTAGGAGTCAAGTGTAACGGTAGTGTAATATTTGCCAAAACTTGCGTTTCGTCAGAGCAGAAAGAAGACATTTATTGCGATATGGTAACCTTTCATTTACTCTCATCAGTCGCAAACGTAAAACATGCCAGTTATATACATCAAATATTTAACGACACACAGGGACTAGACACACATGCAAGCACACCACTTATTATGTAATCTTGACCATGGCAACCCGACCGGTTGTTTCAACCACTTCTGTGTACATAACGTCGGTTGGTAAGTTCGAATGAGCATCGCTTCGCAGAAAGCTAGTAACTTCGGATTTCGGTTGCGTAACAGTGACTTGAATGAGTTAACTGGGTCAACTTGATGACCTGTTGTCATAAGGTGTTTAGCTATCGATGACGTTGGATTTTGAGTAGTCAATGCACAAAGTTGGGGCTGGTGCGTCATCTGGTGTTTCAACCACTTCGGGATGTGTTCGGCGACTCGCTGTGCTAGTTGTCAGTCTGTTCTGCCTATGTAAACGTCACTGCAACTGCAAGTGAACTGGTACACAGCATGAGAGACATAACAGTTTGACAAACTACTTTTGCGTTTGCGGAGAACTGGTCCACTAGTGGTATGAAATAAGCGCAACTGC
>QNGE01000072.1:113038-142968 GCA_008508345.1 Paragonimus westermani | reverse complement strand
AAACCCGTGTTGTGTGTTCAGAAACAACTGTTTGTAGGGTTGTCGCTACCTTGGTAGTGACAGTGATTGTGCACTCTGACAATTGGCTTTCTCTGGTATCTTGTTCGCTTTCTCATACTGATATATAAATGGTCTGTAGTATGCACTCGTAAAGATGCAGCGAAATTTGTCCGGACATAAATCATGCAATATCAGCCTACTGTCTTCTTTATTCAAATATGAGATAGAGTATTTGTGATCGATTTCAAAATATCAGAGTTGCAGTGATCGGAAAACCAGTCACTTCATACAATGTCAGTAATCCAGGGAAGCGAGCATATGAACAGCAGCCAGAAAGGGGGTCATAATTCTCTGTGATA
Organism: Paragonimus westermani; assembly: GCA_008508345.1. Classification (NCBI taxonomy): domain Eukaryota; kingdom Metazoa; phylum Platyhelminthes; class Trematoda; order Plagiorchiida; family Troglotrematidae; genus Paragonimus; species Paragonimus westermani. The sequence goes on along the minus strand of QNGE01000072.1, from coordinate 142,609 downwards.
ACCTGAGAGACATCAGACCAGTGTCTGGTGCGTCTAGGTTACTCCATGGACATATGTTGGCTTACTAAGTCCAGAGAACGAAAGGTACATGTTGAACAGGGAGGATTCCCGTCCGGTCAAGGGTGAGTTGATTACATTTCTATTTTACGGCGGATCTTGGGATATCGAAACCCTTATAGGCAGCTGACAGTCGTGGTATTTTTAGACACAAAGGCTGTTCTCGATTCGGTTGCTCGTAATGCTCTCTAAGAGTGCACTCTTTGCAAGAGATTACCAGGGAAATAAGTGAATCTCCTGATATCACTCTCTGCTCTGTCTACAGGATTTACTTTGAGCGTTTATCACTTTTGGTGATATCCGTCAGGTGTGTCTGATCTCACCTTTCCTTTTCAGTCCTGTCATGGACGACATTCTGCAGGGTGCAGCTGAGGGATCCATTGAATTTATTGTCGAGTTTCTCTCGGCACAAAGTTGGCTGACATATTATATGGCGATGACATTGTTCCACTTAGGTCCTCTGCCGAAGACATGTGGATTGTGTTGAATATTGTGAGTGATCGGGTTGGTTTGTATGGAATGCGCTTCCCAGCTTCAGAGTGCCTCTTCAAGACTGCGACATTTTCAATCCTAATTTCGTCATTGCAGGTAATTCGCTTGAAACTGTAAGTAGCATTATCTTGTCAGCTTGTCATATTGCTGATGAGAAATTGGCGAGGATAACAAAGGCATAATTTGCCTTTGCTAACCCGTGTCATCTGTAGCGTCCAAAAGACGTGCGGTTGTCGCTAGTAAAAAAGGTATATAATGCTTGTGTACATTCTGTTTTGTTCTATGCTTCGGAATCTCTGTCTGTTAGCTATGAAGATACCAACTGACTCGCTGTGTTTGACTAACATTGTCTCCGCCAACAAACCCACATCAAGTGGCCTGATCATGTGGGCTACACAGCAGTTCGCCGGCGCGTATTCCGGAACGCTCGGGGTGCGCGATCAAATAGACAACTGATCACGTTGCAGATACTGCAATGATTGGGTCACGCACTCTGTGTGCCACCTGAGCGTTTGCCTTATCGGGCACTATATACTGAGATCACAAACAGTTGGGTAAAACCACGTGGTAGCCAAGTAACAACATGGTCACGAGACACAAAACTCTTAGTGTTTCACTGAACAAAGTAGGTAGGTGTCGCCTGATTTGCTGGGGGTTCGCGTGACCACTCAAATCGCTGGCTAGAAGGTCAACCCGAGATGACGGTGTGCCGCAGTCCATAGTGTACATGCATTTATACCACCCCTAGTTCTCTCGCTTAGTCTTCCCTTAATATCATCATTGTTGTCATTATCATCACTCTAACCTTTTCAGCAAAGATATTCCACGTCACTGTTGAAGTGGGTAGCAGCCCCTACACCACTATCTACTGGTCATGCTCACGGCTGTTATGACGGTGATGAGGGAAAGGCAATTTATCAGAGGAAACCAGTATGGGAACCACGTTAGTGTAATCCAAATTCTGTCCATCACTCGAATAACCGTGTTATGTACTCATTGTCATTCTTAAACTACTTGCTTGTTCCGCAATTTCAAACTCCGCATATGTGGTAGAATAGACCATATTCAAGCTATCAGCTGTGGTCCAAAAACCTGTTTAGTCTATACTTCATTACAAGAGCAAAGCCTCTTATCTGACTTTCACTCCATTGCTCTTACTGTTAATTCGCCTGATTCCTTTGATTGCCATAAATAACTGTACTTTTAAATATGCAAATAACGTCTCCTGGGGATGTCTCGCTCTGAAACTCCTTGATTGAACGATGTTACAAAACAGTCCGCTTGTGTTGGACGAGTTGGCAAAGGATGGTAACTTGTTTATGAACATACCAAAATGTGCAGATATTTCAGTTCCGCTTGTTAATAACAATCCTCGTCGAAAGCTCATAGAGTAACATGCAAAGTTGTACGGCCCGCTTGTGCATATCTTTAAGTTTGGTCGGAATATACAATAATCACATTTTTGTACTACTTCGAAGACTCGTCTTTCGTGTTATTCATTTAACTTCATCTGAGTCATCAGCATCTTATTTGAAGATTTGTCCACTCCGGTATTTCACCCTCAACTACTGTACAATCTAAGTTATTCTTCGGTCTTTCAAATAAACAAACCAAGCACTTGGTCAGATTCATACATTTCCACTCCTATTATGTGGGTGACGCCTTATATAGTTTGCAAACGTTATTGTGAAATCACATTTGGACTCACGTAACCGGTTTAATGACAAAACTCAACAGTTATCTTTCATTTCCATACCTAGGCCGATCAATATCGATTGCGGTATTATGACCCGTCGATATGATCCCGTACGCTAGCACCCAAACATACGATACGTCGACGATGTCTTGCTGATTGCGCATATCAATCAATCTTAAATCCATTTATCTAGAGTTCATTGAAAAGAATCGTTTTGTTACGGGCTCTATCTTTGCTTTAACCATTTTATCCCGTGCATTTTGAAACACTTTCAATTGCTACCAACCATGTGATGGTGGCGTTGATAGGTGACCTTTTATCCTTTGGAATATATAAAAACAAATGCTTGACTGGAACTGACTTGACCGGACAGGCAGCACACATTCACAGCGACCTCAACTACTGCTTCTACTGCCAACGACTGTACAGACACACCTAAGTGATTACAGCAACATCCATGTTACTCCGTGAGCTCAACCTGCCCGGGAAGGGTTCATATGATACGCAGAGCAAAGCTCGGACTGCTTGACCAACCGGTTAAATATGTAGCTCAACTTCCTCGAACACTTGGACCTGAGCAATCCAAATTTCCACGTCCCCCGTGTGTTCTATAATGAAATGGAGATCACGAAAAATCTCCGTTGCAAGGGTCAACATACGCACTTTGTCAAAGTTCATCTCAGATCTCCTCAGATGTCTAAAAAATACACAGGACGTCGCTAAATCTGTCTGAGTTTATCAAAAATCCCCCCCCACACACTTTGAAATTCAGTTCACTAGTCGCCATCCAACAGAATCACACACAACTCGACACATGCAGCTGCACAAACAGGCATGAACTTCCATGGATCTAACCAGACTATGCTAAAACTTGGGACATTATGCCTCACAACTGCGAAGAATGTTCTATAGGGAACAGTTCATTATGAGGGATGAGAAACGAAACTGGTGGCTGAACTGCACTGCCGCGTCTACTAGACTTTCTAATCAGCAATCTGAGACGGCACGAATTATCCAACTTGGTAGGTGACACCTGCCAGTAACGGCAGGTCACTTCACAAATGCTAAAGTTTCAACTGATCCTGTATTTTCAGAACCAAAGTAACAAATATATCTTTTAATTGAACCAATCATTGTAAATTAATATGAATAAGCAAGCATACACGTTACTACAAAAATCAAATAGCCATGGAGACAAGTTGATTAGAATTAGTCAAACAGCTAATCGACAGAAATGATATACACTATTTTGTATGAATAAGAAGCTTACGAACGTGACATTCGACCACGTAAAATATGCAGTTACATTGCTAATACTAGTACCAGAGTTATTGGTATTGTTTGCAACAAGTTGCGAATTAGGTCGCACACGACTCAATTCCTATAACGAACAAGTTACACATCGGATCGAACCGATACATCGATTGACTATTCACGAAAATCATCGGACAGTTCCGGCTCCGTGCTCCCAGGTACCGAGACGATCACCGCAATTCCGATTGTAGTGATATAGAGGAAGAAAAACAGGCGATCTAACACTATAGCTAACGTACGCCATTCCATTGCGATCAGACCCTTACGCTGTATCTCCTTCTTATGATTCACAAACATTTTCACATAACGTTTCACCTCACGCACATCGCTTTCTAATGTGGCTGTGGAACTGGCACTGTTCGGATCCGGGTCCACATGGTTTCCTTCATGTTCAAATGGGGCTTGTTTGCTCATTGAATGATAGCCAGTTGAGGGTTTGTTCAAATGATCGATTCCATCATGCTGGACTATAGGTGATACACCAAAGTCCTCTCCGTATATTCTTGTGTTTCCAGAGCAGGGGTCAAAAAAGCTTGTTTCATGGTTCAGTCCGGTTAGAGGAGGACCGATTGAACCGAATGGAGGGCCGAGGCGACCATCGAACATCGAGTCCGCATACATAGGGTAACCGGTAGGATAGCATGGGACTCCAACACCCACACGAGGACCATTCTCACCAAACCATAACCCGTTCACCAGGAACTTATTCCCAACCTGACTAGATAGGTGTGGTTTTCGCCGCGACTTCGCCGATGCTCCAATCTCTCTGCGTGTGTTCTGAGATGTAGGTTTCTTCACATCCGGCAACGGAATGTGTTGTCGTACAAACACCAGTCGACCGATTCCATCGATGATAAACTGGAAAATTCAAAATACAGACAGTGCAAAGTTATGAAGTGTGTATAGTGTCAACCTCGATTTCTTCCAAAACGTATGTATGCTTGTATGTATGTATGACTGCATCTATCAACTGGCTGAACAGCACTGGCCGGCTGGACACGAAAGCCTCACTCATACACCCCTTGGTCTTATTCCTTCCGCCTTACATCGAATACGGGATGTGTGATGGAAACCACAAGTGGTGCAGCGCAAACCACTCGTGGTGAGGGTTAAGTGAAAGCGTCTTTCCGGTTGGGTCACTGTGACAGGCTAATCCTAACCGGATGCTACCAACCGTATGTCTACATCATTTTCGGGAATTCTGCGTTTCTGGCGTTTTCCAGGTAACAATACATTAAATAACTCGAACCAACCATCTGTGTTTTAAAACTATGCCCTCATCGACCGACATTGGCTGGTAGGCAGCAGTAGAGTTAGTAAGAAAAATGGTTGGAAACAAAAATCAAATAACTTGGTTAACTTTAGGCATTAAAGCAGAGGTTTAAGTGATCAGATTATTCTTTAGAAATATTGACTCTCCATTCGTGTATGCATTTTCACTTGCTTAATATATTGAGAGCGATCGCCTGAAGAATTGGCAAGCAGTAAATTAGGAGTTGTACACTGTATTCGTCTTCCCGGATGAAAATCCACCTACCCACCAGATTTCTGAGTAGAGGTGTTTGTGGTCCCGGCAAATAAGCGGACTGAGTGACATACTGACTATCGTTTCCTTGTTTAGTCGTCGAACGACTGAAAAACATTGGTTAGGTTTGACAATGAATGTCGTTGGTCAGCCATCCCGCGGATTACACCTAGCTATCACTTTATACTCAACAACCTGTTACTGACTATATATTGCTTATTATGTGTAGACTTCCATGACTTTCAGTACACACTCACCGAGATTGTGTGTACTACACCATTCACTTCCCAATACTCACGGTGTAGTTAGAATGTTCCCAGATATTTGAACTACTGTCTATGTACCCGGTTCCTTACACACCTCAATTGCAATAAGACATCAATAGCGCCTACTAACAGATTTTTGTCAACAGGGTGAACGTGGTTTTCTTGGCTTACAATTCAAGCCGTCACTTTTGTATCACCTAGGTTAAAACCATCAATAGTAGTTAGTGTTATTTAAGGAAAATAAAATATTCTTAAACGCCTGAGAGGTGTGGTCATTATAGTCCGAACATTACTCAAGTTTGATTTCAACCCTTCTACCATTCAGACAGATTTCTCAGTCAAATTTTAATCTGAGACCACTGGTGTGATGATCCACACATACTCGTTCCATGAATTCGTTAATCAGCGTTCGCATGTTGATCAGGACAAGGCTACTTAGCACCGCTGGGATTTTACAATATCGAAACTCTAGTTTGGTACGAATTGGTCGGAAAGTCTACTCGAATCCAAAGGTTGTCAGGACGTATGAGTGTTGTTCTATTTGTATTAAGCTCTAACAGCTTTTGACTTCTGGCAAATAGTTCCTCAGTGGTCTACTTGTGGTCATCATTGTTCAAATCATCAGTTAACCAGACAAAATGTGCCTTAATACTTGCCTCTTTGACAGAATAAAGTTTCTGCTCTTGAGTTCGGAAGTTCCCATGCGTTTGCTGGTGGCTAAGAAAGGTGTAAATTCTTTCTATATGAGCCCGTGTACCGTTGTGTAATTTTTGTGGAGTTTCAACTAGTGAGTTCACCGGTTGAGGTTGACAAGAAAGGTAAGATGCCTTCACTGAAGCTGACCACGCAAAGTGAGTACTACTCGTTTAACCATGTATCAAGACGTTCAGATATGGTGTTGCGATCAGGTCTAGAATCTGTTCATTGCATAATCTTTGGCACACCTGTATGAATTACTCAATGGCCCGGAGTTCTTAAACGTGTTCTGTGTCAGTCTGGAGAAAAACTCTATCAAGGTGGGTTAACTGGAAGGTTGATCACAGTGGGAAAATGTGCTCGGTTGTGGATGGTTCCGGGACAGCAATAACTCCGGAATGACATGCTGCAATAAAAACGGTTTTGTTCATACAAGGCTCTAAGTTTTTATATGCTCCCTCCTAAATTGTGAACTCTTACGTTTTCTACTCAGGATACTCAAAACTCGCATGTCCCATGGCATGGCAATTACAGACTGCGAGAAACAGGATCAGTACTCATTCACTGTCTGCTCTCCTGATTATCAACCAGGACCCACAAACGTTCGATTACCCCAAAGTTTTGTTGGTCGACTGGTTCCAAATGGCACCACACGTTCGGAAACTACTAACACGCTTTGTGTACTTCTAATACTATGAGAAGCACTTAGCACCACGATAATCATACGTTTACAAAAAAACCGAGAATATACATCAACTGATTTATTGGATTAATTTCTGCCCAATGTCACTGGAAAATGACAAAGCAGTGCACAGTATAAAACACTTACTCGTCTTAAACAAGCAGGTACAGCTCCGTTTCGATCACCTCGAAAGTACAGATGAATAACCAGTGTGGCAAGGAATGTTGATAGCGTGATCATGATCATGTTCAGGCAGAAATAGATTCCTGAAATTACAATGAGTGGAAAAAGACGGGCTGAACAACTTTCGAAAAGTGAGATTATCAACCTGTGCATCTGCTTGGTAATAAGCAACTACCAACGACAACCAGTTTGGGTGATGCGTTGAAGCAAGTTCCTATCCATTATCGATTCTGACCTGTTTCACGATTAACATAATGGGAAAACTTTGAGCATATATTTTAATGGATGTACTCGTGGACTTCAGAAGGTGAGCTGACTGTGTACTTGGCACGCTATGTCGAGAGTAAACTCTCGAACTTACCGCCGTCAACTGAGACTGATGAGCTACAGTTCATTTATTGGAAATTCGGAGGTATGATTGGTCAAATACCATATTGCTCACCACGGGATCTCGGTAGTTATACGTGAGGAACAGTAGACATTCTAGTAAGTGGTTGTATTTGCATATTCGATGTTACTGAACAGAAGCTGAAACATACTGGATTATCTTCAAATATAATACCCATTGCTCATAGCGGTCATTCTCGAAAAATGAAGGGAACGTTAGTTGTGGCGCGTTGTCCCCAGGAGGGGAGAACGTGGAACTATAACCTGAGAGAACAAATTCAAACTACTCTCCATGTTAAAGTAGGCAAATTAGTTGTTCGATGAAGGCAAAAACTGTTATTCAGGGTGTTACGTACAAGCATCGACTCGTGGATACGTTATGCTACAGAGTTCGCAGGATCTGATCGGATGAAGATATGCTCGAAGTGTTCAAATTCATCAAACAGGTTCTCACTCGGCGTGATTACCCTACACGTTTCTTCGAGAAGCACTCGAAGCCAATCGACGCCCGGCTAGCCGTCAACGGTATCTCGTAAGACGGGGTACACATCGTTATCATTCAAGGGTGACGATGTGGCGTTGCTGAAATGACGAGGAATAGAAACCAGCCCTAGGCCTCATAAGTCGGTTGGCTGAAATCATCGTGCTGCAGTCGAAAACGCTCGCGTATTCAAGTGGGGGAACAGACCCCCTGTCAACGCTTGGCAAATCAAGCCCTGTTAATGAATTTACGTCTAACTGCTGGTTACAACACGTACATCACAGAGTGAGGACACTACGCAATCAAATTTCGGAACACATCCTTTAATGGCTCATAAGCATCGAAACTGGAGCGGCTAACGGTGCCATAGCAAAACGCTTACTTGAAGATGTCCGCACAGTAAATTCCTTGGTGATCCGGAGTACAGGAACCAACGTACCTTTTATTTTTCGTCTATTCATTGTCAAATTCTCACTGTTTTCTAAACTGTCTCACTATGTTCACATCACCCATGCTTTCAGTTCACTTATGTGAATCCAAATGGGTAGCTTTTGTCGTACGCACAAACAGATCCTCCCCATCAAACTGCGTGTAACAATTTTTGCGTTTTCTTTCTGTTTCCTCTTGATCTTTGGCAGCATCCGTAACAATGTATACACGCAACGAAAAGTGTTTTAGTGGCACGTGACTGAGATGAACCTTGGGCATGATAAGATAACCCCATATATTCAGTCGAAGAAAAATCCCAACCATGGAACCAGTGGATTATCCTGGGCCTAAAACCGGTAAAGTTACATATAATCATGATTAAACATAAACAGGAAATAGAAACTGAACTGTGCGAACTTTCTTCCCCGGGGCATCTGTTACTAAATGAATGTCCCAAAAACTTACATTGAATGTAACACCGATAACGTCTAGGTGCCCCCGTGTCTTGAAGGAAAACAAATAGTCAGCCAGAGGAATACATTTGTAACCAAGGAAACTAAACGTAAAGTCCTAAAGAAGTGCAGATACAAAACAATAATCCTTACCGATTAACGGAAATTTTCGTACGGCGCTCGGTGTAGATTCAGCCAGCAGAAGCAGAAGAACGAAGAAGGCGACAAATATATTCATGCCTGGAACGGAGTGTGAAACAGATTTTCATACAAAGTTAGCTTATAATCTGCAAAACTGTATATCAACAGTATGTGGCGTAAATGAACAAATAACCTTCCACATGCGAACGTACACTAATGTGCATTCAAACTCAATCCCAGCGTGTGCACAGTGTGTCAATTTCCGAGACAGGTAAATACTGACGGGCTATCTGGGCAACAGATAAAGTAGAGCATAACCAGATTCTTCAGTCAAGTTGTATATCAAAGTTTGACCAGAAACCTATCTTTCAATCAGAAAATGTGGAAAAATTCCTCGTGAAATCAATCGAAAAGCTCCCCTGTCAGCATCAGCATCAAAAGGCACGCGGCGTCTTTCCGTTGTCATCATGTTTGCACAGAGTATCAACTCAAATGAAGGATCCGCAAGTGCCTACTAGCCTGTCGGATTATTCACTCTTATCTAGAACGAGCAATAAGGCTGTCGTCAAATCAATGGTGGTTTTCTTTAGCAGGGTTTTTCGGAAGCTAGCAAAACTTCATATAAACAATTTTCCAGAGCTTAATTTCATCCACCCAACATTATGAGGGCATTGTCCTAAGAAACTCCGGAAGACATTCAGCGAGTTGTTCAGATGGTCTCTTAATAAATCTATGATTTCTAAAGCCTGACAGTTCTACACTGCTTTATCTATTCCTCACAGTTAGTAACTGTAATCCTACAGTTAAGTAAGGAGCAATCATACCATTTCCATTTACCTTCAAAGTTATGAAGACCTTACGACTCACTTTGCACTACTGTTTAACAAACAGAATGGATTTCGATAGGGATTTTCATGAACTGCTGTTTAGATCCACGCTCGGAATAATGAACACAAACAGTTGATACAAACAAACCAGCAGATGTCACTTTTTCGGATTTATTTAAGGCATTTGATCAAGTTGATCGCCCCATGCTAAGACGAACACATACTTTTCAATAGATAGAGATGTATGGCCAAACACCATTCGCCTTCACACCAGCACAATTATCTGTTGAGCCATCGAGCTTAATAGGGATATCGGTCGGACCTACACCGTATAAATCAGGTTAACCATCCGTCAGTTAGTAGTCTACTCATACCTTCACGTCTAGGCTGTATACTGGCTGCGGCAATCAGGATGGCGATCAACTCGATCGCCTCGAGACCTGAATAGATGTAATGCCTGAAGAGGTCTAAATCCAAATCTTCGACGAATAGAAAACCTTGTTCAAAAGCGGATATCTTCCCTGATAAATCAGTGCACACTTTCACAGTTTCGTATAGGTTACCAGACTGACGGTGTAAACAAGTATTGCTCAAATGACAAGCTAGACTTCATCGAGAACGTTCCGAACAAGCCATGTCGAGTTACTGCCACAAATGTGATCAGAACACTACTCTAACCTGAGGTGCTAAATAGAATGAAGAAGCTCGTATTGATTCGGGTTTTGCTCAAAGTTGACCATGCCGCAACAGTGGTGACAATTACTCCCGAGTGCGCAGTCAGCTGTCCCATACAGAGAAAGAACTACCTATCCAGTTCTCCATATCTTCAGCTGTCCGACTTTATGTCAATTCCAAAGTGTTAGGTCAGACTTCACTTGTGTGTATCTACTCTTTCAATTCTCCCCATAAACACAGGTACATTGATCAGGCATCACGCCGGCTCCAGGATGAATCCAGAACTACCACCCACATCTGCTGAAGTACACTAAAACACGACCTCTCAACAGCACCTTCCTCGTTCATTTGATAGGAAATGAACTCCATGTGAACACTGATCAACTCTCTCGACTGATCAGTCGCGTGCTAGCTGGTCCATCAAAGCATGTTTGCATAAGTACACTTTGCACTACTGAGGTTATCGGAACCACGGTGCCCAACATTACCTCTTCAAAAGGGATTTGCCCGACAAATGAGCCCAACCAGGCCTCATGTTGAACACATCGATGACCAGTGAGTGAGTAGCTACGGTGGGCTAATCAGTCCATCTCTGATTTAGTTACCTGTAACCTATTCTGTTCGCAATCAGTCCGATCGATATCCGGATCTGCTTATAGAACCCCTCAAGATATATGTACCGTCCTGATAATTAGGTATTGGAAACATCCACGTTCGTCTTTGTACACACGGTTTTGTAGCTCACAATATTTTAACTCAAAGTCAGTGGCCCATATGTTCGATGGTATTGTGTTGGTGGTGATGTTTTTCTGGCTTGATGTCAAGTATGCTGTGGTGGGTTGGAGTCCCATTTTCCACAAATGATCGTGCAGCCCAGCAACACTACCCAGTACAGAAGTAGTTCACTGTGTCACTTGACAAAAACCAGCGTAAATAAGTGGTACCAATGAAAGTTTGAACATGACAAAGTGCCTTTCCAAAGGGTCTATCTAGCCATGCGCACTTCCGTTGCCCCCAGCTGAACAACCGAACAAGGATGCCAAAAGCTGTATAGCTGCTATACCTTGGAATAAAAACGTAACGACAATCACGCACAGACGGAGAAGCAGACTGTTTCACCTTTGTATCAACAGCTTCATGGTTGTCTCTTACGAACAAGGCTTAAATCTTTCGCCCTGTTCTATTTCCAAACCAAGGATGTCCTTTTGCCTTATGATAGGATGGCAGCTCAACGTCAATATCAGCCACGGGTGTACTTCTGCCGATCATGGTGACAGTGTAAGGTCATTTGGCGAATATCACTGGCATAAGGTAAGAAACACAATACCTAACTAGATCCTTATTAGAAAACCAAGTGGTTGCCCAAGAATTTAGTTAAATTCAGGATTTGCATGCATGGAAAACCTAATGACGTTGGTTTCTGCTTCAGTCAGCACTCACTAGCACAATTCAAATGCATTTCGGTTGGAAGTAATCACGATAGGCAGATAGAAAATATATTTTTAAACAATCTTTGCACAGTCCCTTTAAATGTGGTACAAAGTGATGCAAGCCGATAGACGTATTTGATGGATTTGCTTAATTACTCGGGCTGATGATTTTCCTGTGTACACTGATGGTCAATTACTCTTGATGGCGTCATAAATACCTCTCAGCCAAACTCCATACCGTTTCGCCGGTAATAGACAATACGCCCGAATTCATGTTACCAAGTATCTGTGTGACAAGGTTAGCGTTTTCATTGCAGTCCACGCCCAGAAACGCTAGCACAGCATGTCAAAGGGCTCTCTAGATTTTGTAGAGTCAGTGGCGGCGTAGTGAGATGGCTTGCCTACATCGTGTGTAAGCAAAAACCGACATTGTAAGATGCCACAATGGTACGCTGTGTGAATGGCTGGACCGCTACGTAAAAAAGCAAACTGGGACAATCTCCTGCCAAGTTCGTAAATGACGTTTCTCTTGTCGGCGGGTTCGAGTTGTTCTCTTGGTTTTGATAGTATCCTTCGTAATGTTGCTGTTGGCTTGTGTACTAGCGTGATACTTATGGTCTCAGAAGTCTTGCAGTCACTGCCGGTACAGTTTTGATGTACAGCAGAATAGTTCGTTTTGTTGATGGTTCGACAGAGTTGGAATCTCTTTTTTTCTGTAGTTAACTCCGTCTGATGAAATTTCTTGGGTATCCGTTGCGAATCCATTGCTTCGTCTTCTTCTACGTTGGCGTTTTTCAGTTTGTTCAAGAATTGTAGAGCATTGCTGATCGAATGTTCTGATTTGTCGATGATATGTTGTAGCCGTTTGAGTAGGTCTTTGGCCAAACTGTAGGTCAGTGTGTCCGGTAGAGATGCAGTTGGTCGTAATGGGACACCATCTTTGTGCACTTTTGATAGATAGAAGAAGAACAGCAACAACACAAAGGATACTATCAAAACCAAAAGAACAACTGAAACCCGCCGACAGAAGAAACGTCATTTACGAAATCCAATGCAATGACTGTGGAGAACACTGCGTCGGCCAAACCGGACGGAAATTATCAACTCGAATACATTAACACGAACTGGCCATCAACAGCCATGATCAATTCTCCCTCATCTCCATCCACGAGGATGAAACTGGACACACCCTCAACTTTAGTACCGCAGAAATCCTTACTCGGGCAAACACCAGACATGCCAGAGAATTTCTTGAAGCTTGGTATTAATCAGCCGGGTCACTAAACAAGCACATCAAGCTGGACAAAATCTATGAACCAATGCGAACCAATGATTTGAAGAGACGTAGATGTCATCAAACTCAGATGCCGGTAAACCCAAACAGAGCAATTTCAACAGATCAGACCATAGTCCAAACGGGACAACGGATAACCAATCGGACGTAATCCCAAAACAAAGAGATGGCTCACTCAGTCAATTTACAACCAATCCGATTCGAGGTCAAAATGCAGCAGCGACAGGGAGCAACTAATCAGACTCTAGCTCAAAGACGCAATGACTACAGGGAATGGCCAATAGGACATCGGGGCAAATTTCAAATGCAACGAAATCAACCAATGGTGGGCCAGGTTGAAGATAAAAAACAACGGAAGGCGCCCAACCAGAATTCAGGCCAGAAGATCAACTCACTCTGCTATATAAAAACAAGCATCCATCAAAGTTCACCAAACTTCACGCTCAGAATTATACGCCGAAACACTTACGCACTGATGATGTTACCTCGCTTGGTGATTAGGCTTTTGCAAGCTCGGCGGACACACCTATACCAAAGCCATCAATCCGAGCTACGAACAGCACCACCACTGTTCCCACCTATCAGTACTGCGTATGAATGGAGACAGAATGACCAGACGTTAAAAAATTGAATACAAAAGAATCTAGCGGGACACGTGTGTCTCCGCAACCAACATTCACAGAAATAAACGAACCTAACATCATTTTGGCCGGGGATTCCGGGGGTAGCCAAAACACGACCAACGTAAGAGATGACAGCAATACGCATGGGATAACCAACATGAGAACGTAGAAATTAGGATTGCGACGCAGCCGAATTAAGTAGCGCAAAACAGGAAACTCCCGAGTGACCGTCTCGTTTCCGATCGTTTGGGTTCGGAAACGGAACTTCTTCACGGATCGTACCTGCGTTTTCTGTCAAGCATATATCCAAACACATATGTGTGGGAAGTGAGGAAAACATTTGGTTGACGTTGAATAACTGTTTGCGCATGACAGGAGTGAGGCAGACACTGTACTCAATTATCCGCAGTCGATCAGTTACAGTATGATGGCTATGACTACAACGGAGACCTACCTGGGGGTAACGAAATCTATCAAACTCCTTTAATTTCGTTTCGTATTGCTAGCCGGAATGCTAACGTCTGATAATTTCATGAAAACGTCTACAGTGAGTATGTTGCAGCACGTCTGGGCTGTGGATACTGTTATTTTTGCCAACGATAGCCTGATCGTCCATGTAACTCCTGAACAGTATGGAATTGTAAAACAGTAGTGTTTCGACTTCGACCTTAAGGCATGATAGGATGAGAAATCTCATTAATCCTAAACGGATGCAAGAGGATGTTTGTTTTGTTGGTGGACTTCCATTTCTAAGGCCTGGTTATAACTTTGTACACCACTAACGACATATATGGCGAAGCATTACCGTTTCTTCTGCTCTCTTCAGTCACGAACGTAAAACATTAGATTATATAGAACACGCGGATAACAACAACAATAGAAACCGTCAACGATTGGATTTACATAAAACAAAACTGGTATGAGTTCCGGAGCAGACGAACCGCATGAGTCAACAGTTTATGTACATACGGAGCTGAATGCATGCTATTGATTAACACTGCGTCGGAGAAAGCAGGAAATTTAGGATTTTGATTGCGCAACAGTACTTTAGACGAGTTGGCGAGGTCAGCTATATGACCTGTTTCTATGATGCGGTTTGCAGTGGGTGTGGTCGGATTTCGGCGCACTCGCTCTGCTACCATTGTCTGCTACGTCATGGCGTGCACCAATCACATTGTCATCCGCACCAATCTGCTCTGCTGATATTGGGAATCACTGTAAATGCGAATGAACTTTTTGGTTAACTAACTCGGGAATTGCGTGAGACATATTTGCAGATAATTGGCAAATCTCAGGTACTCGATGCTGAGTACTTGAGTAGGTCTCATTCTTCCAGTACAATCGGCTATTAGGAACATACGCTGTTTCTGATGGTGCATTTGTACAACCACTGTTAAATGAACGTGCTGGAGAGGACAGTTCAGTTATGAAACATCTGAAAAAGAATCTGAATGAGATGACCCGATGGATTTCGGAATCTAAATCAATACTAGGAAAACCGAAATTCTGATTCCCAGTCACACTTCATCCAAATGCCCCATATGAGCCAATATGATATAGATGACCGGATGACGATCCCAGGTCGCAAAGTTCGTGTTTGGAGTGATGACATCCTACATTCCACAATCCGCTTGATAAGCATCAGTTGAGTCGAAGGCAGAATAGGACGTCCAGATTAGTGGCAACCAACGAGGAAAATAGTCAGTTTCCAATTCTGATTCTTGCGGTACTCATTTTGGCAATCAGCTGGATTCAAGCCAGCTCAACAATGGACGTCACGTTTAAATAAGCCATCCCCATTCCAACTGATTTGGTCACAGATCCATATAAGAGGATGAAATAATTGCGATGTATAGCAATTACAATTTGGTGTTAAACTCAAACACTTGGACCTTGACATGTGAAGTTGTTTATCAGAAACAACTGACGAATGTGACTTTATTCACTAACGTTTGTAAATGATGCAGCCACAAGAACGTCTACATGTACAGGGACATACTTTTCCAGTGTTCCCCGAAATTACGTCCATTTCTCCATCCGTGCGCCATTCATTGCTTGGTACGTAATCCGAAAAATCTACGTATGGCATTGGCTCGGTAGGCGGTTGACCTCGCCACCAGCTAAGGTCCAGTTGATCTTTGTCATAGGTCCACGATCCAAATTCCAGCATACAGATCTGAAATGAAGGTAAGAAAAAAAGACTGATCATAAAATAAGAACGAGGAGAGAACGTGGTTGATAAGGGTGGTACCAATAAAGAAGATGGCGAGTGGACTAAAAAAAGTAGATGAATTTCGACCAAGTGGTTACGAGGGAAATGACCTTGAGTGAATAGGAGAAACAGGAGAGAGAAGAGGAGGAAGGAACGATAGGAAAAGTACAACGATGCCACCGTTTGACTAAACGTTCGACTAGATTGAGATAGTGCGCGTCGGATCGGGGTTAAACTCACGGCTGATAACAGAAACTTCGCCCTATGCATAGCCATTGCTCAAAGATGAGGGAAACTAGCCGAAATTAACACGGAAATTGATGAGAAAAAGTCAATTTACAACGGAAGAATTTGTGGTGTGTTTGCATAGTCAGTAAATTCGAACACAGGAACTCGCATTCTTACTTGTGTATCAAATGGGAAATAGGTAATTTCGACCTCGCATGTACTTTTGAACAACGCTTGTGGAACCCACAATGTATTTCCGTCGCTCGAGATAACAACACGAGCCTCACGTTGCTCAACTAAACGCTCGTCCGCGCTGAAATCGTAGACATGGGGCAAAAAAAATAAGAATGAGGACAAATGAATAAGTATTGTGAATGGTCTGAGTTCATTAATGTTTAAAAATACCCAACCTGAAACACGTTACGGAGTGCTTAGAAAATCATACAACAGGTGGTCCTGTCTGAGACAAAAAGAAACTGTTTTGAGAGGGATAACATCAAAGCCTAGAATGAACTCACAAATTGTACAGTTTTATATCCGGTGTCCAAATCTGGGATGGAAAAATTCGAACTGACTTGATGCCTCCGTACTCGGATTCGTTCCATTGAAGCAAAGAGTCGTTCCACGTCTGCAATCAAGACAGCATAAGAAATAACATTCAAAACTGCTTTCAGAAATTCCTTGAATCGGCGTTTCTATGTGTCTGGAGAGTGGGTATATTTTGTAGACAAGATCATCAAGCTTTATGCCACAAACGAAACGGATCCCCGTTCGGGGCTAAGCCCATCAGTGGTCACGAACACGAGTGTGCTAGTACAGTGTGGCGAATGAGACGGTAAGCAAGTCATAGTCGATAGTCGGAGCAAAACCGAAAGAGGGTCGTGGACAGACAGACATAGCTAACACTGGGTGACAGTCTTCCACGTGTAAATGTTATGAAACACACGCAAGGACTACTGTTGAGTTTTTCAACCACACATTCCCAGCTCAAAATGGCTCAAGTATTAGGATAGAATAAGAAACCGTTACCCGTGTTGCTCCCACCCACACAAATGGCCATCCGGACAACAGCGTTCGGCCCACAAAATTTACCACACCGCGCTTGCCGTGTGATTTTTGTGCACACCTACGCGTTCCTCTTCATGGGAATTTGCACCGTAATGGAATAGAATCATGTGAAACGTACGCGGTGCCCCAAGGTCAATTGTGCGCCTTTATGGGCAAGATTGGCTGGGTGAACGATAGTCTCAGAAGGCGGTCTTACATTGTACGGAATAGACAGCCTAGGTGGTTGTCCAGACGTGTCAATGTGATAACGAACATAGGGGATGACCGGAGTACATGAATGACCTGGGTCAGCTGTGATACAAAATGATCCATGTCGTCCTATGCACTTCAGAAGCGCAGCTTTTGGTGTATTTTGTTCAATATTGCTGTCTGGTAGAACTGACTACAACGGCCGTTTCACTCAACACCAATTTTACGTTCAATAGGTACAGCGCCATGCTTGCGTGATGTCTATACTTTTTGATTCGTCGAGCCGAAACAAGCAGGTAGTCAGCCACTCCGTTACTGAAATGGACGCCAGGTGTGGCTACAACAGTCCACTGGGACGATAATTCATGGCTGCGTGTGACTGACCTTGATGCGCCATGTGTTTCGTACTTATGTCTAATTTTCCGGCTGGGTAGGATCCAGGCTTTGGGCATCATCACACGGTAGGAGAGGGAAAGTGTGCATTAGCGGTAAAACAATGCGATCAGAATAGTCACAGGCGACAATGTCACGCTGGTACCGGCTGTCAGCGAACGGCATTTTCTGTGAGTTTGAGTACGATGAGAACAGATGGTAGCCAGTGTTTTCTCTGTAATTTCAAACGTGAAACATGCTGCAAACGCCGCGCGAGTGGCCATTCTTGTCCTGGTCTGCTGGCGTGTCGGTTCACCTTTGACCTTGTTGGTCCTGTTGAGAAGCTGTTGATTTTGCTGGACGAGACTATCGTCGTGAACGATTGAGGTTTGCCTTTTGTAATTATTGATGCATTCCGTTAATAGTACTGTAGAAGTTGTTGGATCCAATCTTGTTCTCATTTTGGGGATCCGTTTTTGGGCTACGCGTAACTCAACGATCAGACGTGAATCGTTACAATCACCTCTAGTCATTTCTCAACCAGTAGGCTCATGTATAACGGAAGCAAGTCTGTGTTAACTCCATTTTTCGTCTTGAGTAACAGGTTGGCGCGTCTTTGTAAGCTGTGTATACGCGCCTGACAACTTACCCTCACACTGGGAAAGCTTGTCTGGCCCTGCACAATACCGGTAACACTTAGATGGACTTTGGAGTAATTCGACTGACCAGGCTATGTGCATTATAGTGAAGACTAAGCCCGATGCAGGGGACCGAACCTCAGACTGTTGGATAGCAGCCGACTAAAAGATGAGTGAATCATCACAAACACAATCACCACAGTCTACAAGTATAGAAAGGAAGATTAAGTTAAGACAAGAAAATTTGTTGTTCATATATTCAGAGACCTTTACCAATGTAGTGAAAGTAGCGGTCAGGCGCATGCACGAACGAATTCAGTACCAAATTCCCGTCAACCTACAGTGGGAAATGTACATTTTGGTCAACAATTGTTCACAAGCGAGAGTGGTTGAGCGTTCAGATTTAATAATTCGGTCGTGCCTAATGTGAGGTAAATGGCGCAGTGGTTAACATAAATGTCTCATGATTGGAATGGCCGGAGTTCAAATCTCGGTCGTGGCAAGGATATGCACTACTGACGAGCTCTAATGAGAGCGAAACTCGAGTCTAGTGTTTGCTTTCGAAAGAGGCTGGCTGAAAAGTCTGTCCGAATGTGAAGGCTGCGATCAAATGTGAGTGATGGTCAACTTGGAAATCAACAATATAGATACATATAAACAGACTTGTCACAACGATCGTACCAAACAAACACCCGAGTTCACAGGTCATCTTAAGCAACACACGCTGTACCGCTCGTGATTCCATTTGTGAATCCGACATTTGATATAAACCCGAAGGAATAAGACCGAGCAGCGCGTGGATGGAGCATTAAAGTGCAATCAGACGTGTGATTGATGACCGAAATCCGAATGACCTTGAACAGACGAACAATCTCTAAACAGACTCACATACATCGACCAGCAATTGGTTCGCAGAATTTGTTTATTCTCGTCCAAATCAAGGATTTGGAACAATTGCAATCCATAATCCACATAGACCTTGATTTTGCTGTCATTGACTGGTCGCCCAATCACACCATACTGCTCGTAACGATTAAGGAGCATACGAATGAGAGATTTCTCCACAGAATGAGTTTTCGTCACTGAAATAGAAAGATTAAATGACTGATTTGTTTTGAAAGAGAAAGTTAATATATACATACATATAGATATGGGAGCGAGTATTCACAGAACTCCTATCCTCATCTCCACCATCATCATAGACAATAATGTACTAGGGGTTCTAGTTGATACTTCAAAAAAACATAAAGACAAGCAAACCATAGCCAATAAAAAAGATGTGAATGAGATAGGCCCAATTACTAGAACAAACTATGTCTACATTCAGACACTCAACATCAACTTGGCTACACCTTGCAAACAAACAACCAAGACACGTGAAAGTACGCCGCCATCAATAAGAAAACGCACACAATAATCGCTGTGCGGCCCTCACGAGCATGCACCCGCAATGGCTTCAAACAACTGCCCATACTTTGCCAACACTACTGCAATCAATGCCACACACGCTGCAACGTACGTAACTCCAACCTCATCCTAGATGTTAGCCTACGATGCATGATCTCAACACAACATTTTCTCTCAAGCTGGCAAGGCAATAAGACTGTTCACCACATGTGAACACAGCATACTTGGTTCTCATGTGCATCACTGAACAGACAGCTACTGCGCTTCTTGAATTACACAGTGTTCCCTCCTGCATATCACTTCGTCAACATCTACAGGATTCCACCCATCACTTCACCAACACGTCCACTGATTTCAGCCCTGTGTTTTATCCGAATCATTGCTGTGAGTCCACTGATTTTACTTGATCATCATTTGCATTAAAATTTCCTAGCACCACCTTTTAATATTATTTAGATACCTAACGATTCCACTGATACTACTTGCGAAGTATCGTAAGTAGCAATGTAACATCCGAAATTCGATCCTATATCACTCCCAACATTTTACTGTTTATAATTCCCACATTATTCGCAAAGGTTATTCGACTCATTGATAATGAGGTGAAGTGGCACCGCTGCCATAACTGACAATACATAGCGAAGCTTGAGACCATCATTGGTGGGCAGAAGAATGTGTTAGACCATTACCTATAGAATGCTTTGTTAACGTTATTCCATAATAACCTGGCTTTGGTCTCATCCAAAACACATCTGACAGTATACAGCAGACTTCAGAAACAGACGTTATATTCCTGTTAAAGTATGTAAGTATAGCATGCATTCGGCTTTGGTGTGATAAGGGACCAATGACAGCAAACGAAGGAAGCAAAAGAGGGACACGAAGTTGAACTATACACGCTCTGTGACACGCAACACAACATCAATAGACCGAGTATCGGACCCATGGAAACCCTAGATAACCAATTACAGAGTATAATCATAACGGTCTCGATGTCCAAGCCATTGCATGACCGTTATCAAGGTTGTACATGATTCTGTTACTTCCAATCAATTGCACTGATGACGAGTCTACATCGGACTTTCTACAGGAGGCATACCTAGAAGCAAGTATACAGAATAAGCCAGCCAAAGTGCTTGAATTAAGCAGCGATTATGAGAGTAGCTGCGTGATGGTTGGGCACCTCGTCTCTGTTGAATCGCAGGACACAAAGTAGGACGAATAGATGTTTCAGAAGGGGTCTTCACCAATCACGATTTCCGGTGGCTCATCGTTATCAACACTGGACTGTCGCCCATGCAACTGAGAGTTAGACCCGAAAGCCTGACTTAATTTTTGATTGGCTGATTTTACATCTCTCGGTCCCTTTGATGGATTATTTGTTAGGCAGTGAGAATAGTGGATAACTGGATCCAACTGTGAGTCCAGCCAAAGCCCAGGTATTCATGACGGGGTCCCATTTAGGCTACAAGACTCGCCGCACAAACTTCTGTTTTCATTCGGAAATTTCACAAAGCAATATCATTTTGCACGTGGACGTAGAAGGTATAATTGGATGTCGAGCTCCAAAGTCGATTTCTACTGCACACTTTAGTAGAAATACTTCCCTTGGAATCGCATGAAGTTTGTATAAATTATAGGGAAAGAATGAATCCAGTTATGCTCTGAAGGACGATCGACCTAATAATGACTGGGAAAAAGACTTAGCAAATTAAGTGTGTGCTCTGCAACCGAGTTGAACATACAATCAATCATTCAAGTTATGAGAGACGATTCATGACTGTAGTACGCTGGGAAAATGAACAGGTCCTGATATTGATGAAGTTATGTGCATCTCTGGTGTTCTATGACCAGTGGCACAGCTTTTTGGCGAACTTCCTGTTCATTACCAACGGTAACATCAATAACAGAGCATGAGCGTTTCACGCAGACTTCTGATAAACATACAACCTTTAGAATAAACACAGACCTTTGTTTATAAGCAATGAAGGGATAGAGATGAAGCTTGATTTCTACCAGTCTTTATATCTAAACCCGACCATACCACAACATTTTGCTCAAATATAGCCAGCAAGACAGCATCCGCAAGACTTGTACTATATGAAGATGTGTAATTCTGTATAGTATGGTACGACAAACAGTATGTTTGGTTATCACACATCGTCGGAAGCGTACGACTAGCTTTGTGGTTGTTGCCACTCATCAGGTATGTGAACCCGGTGAATCTAGAATCGGCATTGAGTTACTGACTCCAGTTAATCTGAAATAAATAAGTTGGAGTTTCCAAGTTTGAATGAATCATAGGCTCGTTTAAAAATTGAAGGAGAGTTTCTTCACGAGTAGACTTGATCACCACAAATTTATCATCTGCATACCTTAGCCATATCCGTGGAGGCGTGACAAAATTTATAGACGGGTAATGTAGCAATATCAAGTTCACAGTGGAATCAAAGAATATGCTGAGAATTATAAAATCTATGGATTATCATCTGACCCTTAATGGACAACAAATATTTGATATTAGTATGCACTGGAAACTAAATCACCCCGATCAATACCTGAATTTTGATTCAGCACGTTTGCGTTACCTCTTATCACTACTTACCAGACACAAAAGATCCGCACTAACAATGCTACTTATGAACAAGAACTTGTCCGGTTGGTTGCAGTGTTACAAGACAATAAGTTCCCAAAAACGTTCAATGATAAACAAATGACCACAACTGTGATGCAATCAAGCGCGGAATACAAGAATATGTGAATCACTTCTTTATGGAGCTGGCACTTCTGAAGCAATCTGGAAAGTCCTAACGGACTATGAGATCGGTGTATTCTTGCGCCTTGAGAACACTATACAACATTATCTGATATAGGCGAAAGTACCAATTGAACTGTACGATTGTGATTTTAAGATCAATTGTACATAGTGTCCGCTGAGTATATTGGAGAGACATCCGGACAACTGAAGGTTAGAATCAAGGAACATTAATAACACACTTGCTTTCTCCCAAACGATGCATTATATTTATGAAAAATAGAGTATGACTCGGCCATGGTATTACATGAGTTAGGCGAAAACCGTAGAGTCGACTATGACAACGTCCGGATCGTGCAGCAGGGTTTCTCGTCCTAAATCGAACGAATACACGTGGAACCCTTAGCGACTAGCACACACCCTACCCATCTGAAATGATGGTGCCAACCTCTCGTCCGTTTAGATAGACTTAATGACACACTTGAATAAACATCACGGCACGGTGCGAAATGGACCCGCTGGGAGCTGCAGGGGTCATACACACAAATTAACCCCGTAAATATCATGAATTATCATATGTGCACATACATACGCAGAGGACAGAGCCGGGACTCCATGGTCAACTGATGAGCAGCCAACCACAACTGCTAGGATTTCTTATTCGTGTAATCATTTAATTGGAAAGTTACCTTGACAGAGGTTACGCATGGCAACCGAAATGTCAGAAATAAGAACGTCAGTTTTCCCAACATCCCTTTGTTTATGACTTCCTGATTCATACAAATATCACCATATGGCGCACAATATACTTGACTTCATCTGAATCAAATTTGTTTCAGATGTTCTAAAGTAGAATAGATTACTTGCAGCTTCCACCTAATCACCCAACTTCACAGTCAACTCAGTTAAGTAACGGCGACATTGACATCGCTGAGCCTGTTAGCCAGCATGACGTCTGTACTCTTCAACCGTAAATATGCGAGTCATAAGGGTCCCAGCCAAGGATTTGAACCCGACCTACAGTAGCCGTTTTTAGATCCCGACGTCAACTCATGATCGGAGAACGGCCTGACCTGGCGGCCAATTAGTCGTAATATCTAATACCGTTTTACACCACCGTTTTATATGCTGAGCAAATGAATTTTTTGATGCCTACTATTAAACACCCGTCCCTTAACCTTATTGTTGCTCATCTACTGGTGCTGTCCAATTCGTACGACTGAACGCAAATGCAGACGATAAAACCTCCTGAAGGTGATTCAAGTCCTGAATTATTAAGTAATGTAACATATTCCCTACGGTACAGAACACGAATAATAATTATCATCACAGACAACAATGTATCAATGGCTCTCGCTGATGTTTAACTACCACACGACTATGAAAAAAGCAGGCCTTGTAATGAAATTGGATTGCACAAACAGATCGACGGGAAGTCAACCAATGATTGGAGGTAAACTGCGACCACTCATTATCAACAATTCGAGCAAACCGGCACATTGGTGCCGTGACCAATCTGGATGGCAAACTGGCGTTCCATTGGATGTCGTTATAACGAACATCAGAGTATGGGAAGCAGTTGTTATTTGTCACCCGTTAAAAAACAACAACAAGAAAAGCCGAGTTGACCGATAGGAAATCCGAGGCCTCGGCATCAACTATAATTCTTTATTTCACCTCGTCTACAGAAAAACCAATAGAAACTCGGGAAAATCGATATTCCTTTTGTGCCACAAACTACGCTTTTGCATTCGTTTCGGAAGTCAGCACGTTCTCAACTGGCACACAACACCTTAATAAAACAAAGGAATTCACTTTATTAGGCACGAGCAGACCAGACTGTGGATAAGAAAAAAATGTTGAGCATAGCTTAGGTGACGTGAGAGTTTGGTCACCCGCACATATCGGAAGTAACTGAACCTTTTTTAAAGCCAGTGAATAGTTCCAAAAATTTGATTTTCATGACGGAATAACAGAGCTTATGCAACAAAGAAATGACTAGACGAAAACTTTTCATTCCGAAAAATTTTCAAAGAGACCTCCAGAATACGATTAAACCCAAGCATAATTGCATAAGTCGCTTAGTTCACATTAGTGAAGAAAAATGTGATTGCATCTGAAAGAAGAAATGCAGGCCGCACATACTACTTCACCTTTTTCATCAACTGAGAAGAGAAACAGAACAAAGTTGGTGTTAAAAAAATGAAGAAAAGCTATAACGTATTCACATTCTTAGATTACACATTCACTATTTACCAATTGTTTAGTAAAAAATCAGCGTTACGAATGAGGGAAAAGCTTTGTAGACATTTGTAGTAAGATTATGTAAACAATCAAATGGTATGGAAAACTGAAACGGTATGATTTGTACGTCATTACAAGATCAAAATTGTCACAAACATTGAAATGTTTGGATGAAACGATCTGGATTAGGTCGAATAAGTAAGTGACGTGGAACAGTGAATTCTGTGGCAAAAAGACCGGCAGACATAACAAGAAAGCGTAACGCAAAGATAATTGACTACGGAACAGGTAAACATTTGTTCGAAACACTGTACATAGAGCAGGGATAGTTAGCCATAATAATTGCAGAATGGATCGTGGAGAGTGAACGGACAACTTCTTGGTGTTCTGTTAAATTCACCGCTATATTTCTAGAATACTACGAATGTAACAAATGGAAAAGCACCTTGAACTAGTATATTCTTTCTTACGCTAATCGGATTCGCATAACCCAAAGTAACCTAAATAACATATTTGAAAATAAACGTTCGCTTTGACCAAGCAAAGCTTGAACGCAAAAGACGAAAAGATACGAACAGTGAAACATTGTAAACGACATCATAGATGTTTGGACAAAATGACTATGATCATCATAGCCATCACGACCAACAGTAATATATCAGTGGTCCACAATGATGCTTAACTGCCACACAACCACAAGGGAAGAAGCAAGCCTTAGCCACGAGGAAGAGAAGTCAAAAGGAAAGAAGTAAGAACGTGACTATTAAAAGTGGCTACGCTTATATTCACACACTCAGAATCAAGGTGCCTACATCTTGATGATGATCACTGCCCTGCGTCATTAAATGCATTCACCTTGCAGACAACTTGGTCGAGCAACAGCAATATTCATGCCACTGAGCTCGGCTAGCCGCCATCTCAGTCTGGAAGGCAAACCCTGCCTACAAAGCCAGCCCCTTGGTAGACGGCTGCATTTCTCTACGCCCGGTCATCATCCATCTATCTAGTACCTTACGCCAATCGGCCGCAGCACCTGTAAACAGTGCTCGGTGTGACAGACGACTAGGTGGCATCCGTGGTACATGGTCTAAACAATCGTCTGTGTAACGCAAGGGATGAAAAAAGAACTCCCATTACAGAAACTATGAAATACCCGTTTCCCAACCTCCACGTTGCTTACTCGTCAGTTCCACCAGATACGGGCGACCGAACGCAAGAATCGGTGGTCAGGTACGTGTAGATGGTACATGTCTTCTATCCTGAGTGATCAAGTTTTGTAACCCAAATGTACTAAAGCCCTGTCATCTTATACACGCGACCCCTAGGCCTCAGAAAAGTGCCCCTCTCTCGCCAGAGTTGCTCCAGATTAGCGAATACCATCCCAGCCTTACAGACAAACGCTTCTGTTCCATTCCCTACACCTCGGCCGCCGCTGATGCAGCCTCCCAAGTAGACAAACTAGCAAACACTTCCATCGCTTCATCTTCTGAAAATAAATCTTCCTAATCGTAGTAATCGTACAGAACCACTTTGCAAAGCGCATTCTTAACCATTTGGCCAAACGCAAAAAAGCGCTTAACGTTGTTTGTGCTACTAAGAAATTGTCAAACAACTCGTCGTCAGCATAATCAAGATTGGTCAGTCTTCCACCGACCAGAAGATCCACGCCGGCATCTTGTGAGTGTCGCAAGCAATCTTCCATCATTCTGCCTACGATGAAATCAGAGAAAAATGGTGAAAATGGACAGCATTCACGTACGCCGCTCTTGGTGCCGAAACTGTCAGACAGTTCACCATAGACCCTAACCTGAGCTGAATTATGGAAATAAACCGCCGACAAAGTGTTCACATATTTGGTCTGTACACCCTTGCGTTTAAGCTACTCCAACAGTGTAGATCGATCCATCGAATCAAACGCACCTTCATGGTCGGGAAATACAAAAATTGTTGGCCGCCAGTACACAAGACGCTGTTGCAGAATTTGACGGAGAGCAAAAATGTGATCTGCACATCCTCGCCCAAAACGAAACCCTGCCTGTTCTTCTCTAATGTTTGCCTCTCGAGCTTCAGCCAGTCGACGAAATGTAATGGATGTCAGAACTCTAGTAAGGCCAAGGGTCCAACTAATTCCCCTGTGGTTTTCACAAAAGACCCTGATATCTTTCTTGAATATGGGATCTATTATCGAACTAACCCGGCACAAAAAGAATGTCCTTTGTCGTCCCCACATGTTGAACCAACCCAATCAAGGCCTTCCCTGACGCCTCCCTAATCGCTTTGGGAAGTTCCCGCAGGAAATCATCTGGACCAGTAGCCCTATCACGTTTGACAGCCGAGATGCCATTGTGGACCTCGGTTTCAGTGGGTGGTTCCAAATCTACCAGTCAGGGTGGTACATTACAAGTTTGTGGCGGCAACACATTAGAGGCAGAAGGCCAGTTAAATGGACCTTCAAAGTGCTCCACCCAGTTCTCTAGCATCTTGAACTTCTTATAGACGAGTGTGCCGTCTGCCTCGCTGATAACTTCACTGACAGACGGGCGCCTGGGATCAGTAGCACGGATAAGATTAATGGGTTTACCGGCGTACCATGAAGCAGATGTGGTTCTCATTTCCTGAGCTCTCCCGATTTATCAAGTTCCCCGATTGACGATTAGACTATGCTTCACTCTCCCACAGATATCCTTCCTAAACGTTTTGTATGAGCTGCCAGGAGGAAGCCTCCGCCTGGCATCTAACAACTCCAGAAATTTCTCTGACAACCAATGTTTGTCTAACCCATGAACCACCGTGCCGCATGCTATATCACCTGATTCATGAATGGCCTGTGAAATTTCAGTCCAATAGCAGCTACTAGGATCCTCGGAATGAGAACTGCTAAGCCCGCTTTCTGCGCTAGTTTGGTACTTATCCTCTACCGATGGCATAGTCAGTTTCTCAACAGCCACCCGTTGCTCTCAGTGAGATCATCGCCCAGTAAAAGTAAGAACGAAACGACAACGTGCCAGCACATTATCCGAATACAACTTTGCTCCAGCAAGAACAACAGTTCTGAATGGATTCCCACCGCCTATAACTAACAGCTATGTGGTCTGTTGGAGACCGGGCCTGATTCGGAGAGGGCAGGCGGCAAGTATAGCAACGACGTGCACGACATCTAAAACTAGTAATGGCTAAAAATATTCTGTTTCCAGCACACAGCAGTAACAGTCGACTGCCATTAATCGACCGATGTGATGGTATCTAAAACACACCATCTAAACCAGACTCGGCCCAACGTAGGCTACCGAGTTGGGCGTTCATATTTCTGACCGGACTGACTAAATCAGAACCGTGGCCAGATTTGATTAAAAGGCGTCCATAACAGCGACGTCACTATAGTCAGTTGGAGCATAAGCAGACACAATGAAAAAACTTATGAAGGTCTTGCGTATAAAGCTGGCCTTAACAAAACCTTCCAGAAGGACGGCATAAAATCCACAGTTAGCATGAATGAAATCTACTGATACGGCTGTGGTCATCGTGCTGAGGACTGTACTTTCTGCAGCTTGACCAGTAGCACTGGCCGTGGAGTCACTCGAAGCATATAACCTGTATCGAGTAGACAGTGCAGGTACTGTTAACTCCATTTGTTGATTACCGTCCTGGAATTTAGATTGTGAATGGTAGCGGACATCGACAATCAATAAGTCTAACGTACGTGCGAGAGCGGACTGTTGATCTACCTCTTTTGGAGTGTTAACGTTGTAAGTGCCCATATTAATTCTAAGCATATAACTTGCGTGGCCTGAGCTGGATGTTAGGAGATGGGTGTTTTCTACACAATGTTCGTATGGACATGCAGAGTAGTTAATAGAAATGGGAATCGGAATGAGTCTAAGAGCTAAATTTGATGAGACGATGGGGAGGGGTCGGCAGTAATGCGTTTTCCCGTATTCAACTTGCTGTATGAAGCAGACGAGACTCAAGCTTTTGGCTCAAAAACCTGTGCTGCAAAGCACTGGATGGGTGATAATGTAACAAAACTAACGCGTTCTCCGAAAAAAGTGTCCAACCTTCTTCCAACCCTCAACCTGCAGAACTAGGAAAATGTAGTTTGTCAGACCTCAACTTATTGGCCTGTATAGTATAAATGAATCTGTCAGTGTGATCGTCAAACCGTCCGGTTGGCCCAACAGATCATCGAGATGCGGAGGCCGTCATGCCGCGTCGGCGGCCAATCTCGTTGTGACGGTAACGATTGTGCGCGGAAAATTGCATTCGAGGATCGTATTAGCAGGAAAGAATTCGCAAAACCAAAAATTTCAAGAAAGGTGCCGAATTACTTGCGAAATTCGAACAGCTACATCGGAAAGCTTTACAACACTGATCAATAGACGAGTTAATAGAACTTCCTGAGGAAGTCATTGTGATTAAGTTATGCCGATGCGCGCGAGTGCCAAACCTCTTCGTTTATGTACAGTCGATGATCTGATTACATGCATAACGAATATCAACTATACTTGTTCGAAGACTGTATTTAGGTGGACTTTTCAGTTCGTCGCTAAGGAATGTGAAATATCTTATCTTTGATTGGAATCTGTTAGTTAAAACCATCAGTACCATTATGATTACCAAAGAAGCTGAGTTCCTGTGTTCCGCTACTCTAACCGGTGTGATGCGATAATTCACCTTTCTGATAAGTAGTGTGGCAGATTTATGATTTTAGATGAGACCCAACTGTGAAAAGTCAGGGCTTCGGCTGGATTCGAACCAGCGACAGACACAGCATGCCTCAACGCGGCAAGCGCTCTACCAGCTGAGCTACG
>QNGE01000072.1:94074-112421 GCA_008508345.1 Paragonimus westermani | reverse complement strand
GGCTGGCTGGAAAGTCTATCTGAATGCGAACGCTGCGATCAAATGTGAGTGATGGTCAACTTGAAAATAAACCAAATCCCCGACTACTCATCAGTAATATGCATATGTATAGATATGTACATTTAGTTCTCTCAAATTGTCAGGTGTATCACACCATTCATCAGCAACAACCGCGTCACCTGCATCTAGTAAATCTCACACGCATATGTTGAGTTTTCACAACATTACCTCTAGGTGCCTAACAGAGGACATAACACGTTTGCTCGACCCCTAAGATCGGTCCACATTTTCTATGTGTTAAATTGATGGCTCGTTTTCAACACAATTATCTAGTCCGAATGTGAAATCCAATGCAATTAACGAACAGAAATTACTCAGATCCAGCCCCATGTAAACATTTATTTCGAAAGTCTGTTCCACATGAAAAATTCCGCATCAACACTCGTCGTCCACATTTGTCAAAAATCAAACGAATAATGGCAGTCGTGATCAGCACCGGATGTAGAAGTCAACAAATCTGTACAAAATGTATGAGAGGTACACCATGTAATTGGCACCCGCTCGTCCTTTCGGCGTATAACGTGTTCCTGAGGTCTGGTGTAGGCCGTTCGCACAACAATCTAGCGTTTGATTTTCCCAAAGCATATGCTCTTGAAAATTTTCAAACGTCTACTATGGCAACACTAAAAGTCCCATGCATTTGACTTCAGTAAACACAAGTAAATGAGATGAATACCTCACAAAAACAATCAAACAGCTATAAATGGAGGACAACCTGAGAATAGAATCCTACCTTTCGGATGTCCCTTCGGCGCCAACCCAAATGACGAGAGTGGTGTGCTGATAATGCCCAGAAAAAGAATAAATTTCCACATATTATCCGAAATCTGGACACAGTTATGGGTCAAACGCAACGTGTAGCATCTTTCCTATCTGTTACTCGGTCAACTAATCCGATGAAAAAAGTCATTCGCGTGCGCTTCTGTAAACTAAACATAATTGGTCGACTCTGCCACAGCTTGTTTCCCATGCGAATACGGTAACTGCATACGTTTATCGATCGTACGCTTTGCTTCATTTTGATTGGTCCCCTCAGACGATCGATAAGTCGCCTATTCCTACCCGGCGACCTCCGATAGCTGCTTGGTCAATTCCCCGTACCTTGAACAAGTTACTGGCACTCACGCTAACACTAGTGGTGAGCTGGGACTGAAAATATCATATTGATCTGCGTCAGCCTGTAAACAGGGAAACATCAGGCAAGAAACGCAGATCCCGAGTAAATCTTTGTCGTTCGACGGATTTTCGTTAGACTGGAATCAATAGACAGTCTGATTTAATGAAACCTTCTGTTTTCTAGTCTGGATAAATCACATCCCTTCTATGCGTGAACATGTTTAAGTTTGACACTATTAAGTCGATGCTTTCCCTCTCTTTCGCCTGGGCCTAATGAGCAAACAATTCGGTGCCATTTCCGTACAACTCGATCTTATCCTTTACAGAAAACCAGGGGGTGAAACTGCTAAGTCTTTAAAGCAACGACAGTAGTTAAGCTGGATACGCGCGTTTGCCATCAAGCTGACCAGCTGAACCGAAATCCTCAGTGAGCTCCAAAACAAGCAGCTGTGTTTTGACGAGTTTGTTATTCGAAATTCAAATTCAAAACCTTTCCTATCAGTCATTGAATTGCCTCCTCCCTGACTAGGCGTCACATGTAACCATATACCCCAACATATAGAAGGTTAACTGTGTAACCGCTTGCAATCTGATAGTGCCATACTTAACGCAAATGCGGGTGTGCATGTGTTACCTTAACTCATGGGAGCTTATTTGCACTGCGTATAGCCCGAATCCTATTGCGTTCGCGTTGTGTCCCTCAGTTCCGTCACTCCATGTGCAGATGTGTGCTTGGGAATCCTACGGCACTCACATAAAACTTCCAAAATAATTGATCCATGTCAGCCACGATGTGACTATTCAACAACAGTCCATACAGTACAAACCAAGTTGAGCCGTCGATTTTCTTCTCCATATTGGTGACTCAAGTAACACCGATCGCTTTGGTAAGTATACATACTACTATAGTGAGGACCAAAAACGATACTGTACTACTCACAATACTACTATTCATTAGTGAGGCATGAGCATGCATTTAAAGTATTGAAAAAACGGGGGAAAATACGGGAAGAAACTACAGTAAAGTTGGGCATGAAATGGTATTCTTCCCACACATGAACCGGGCACTGGCAGCCGTAGCGAATGTTGTTCCTTTGGATCAGTTCTATATGCGTGTGTGGGTCTATTTGTTGTGGTGTTGAAGCCCATACTCCCTGTATCGGTTTTCGGAACAGAATCATCATTGTACCAACTGTATTCTTGACTCAAATCACTGAAGCTAATGGACGGTTAGAAGGAAATCGCCGTAAACACCTGTTCTCCACATTTACAACTATCAAACACTTTCAGTAGTTTCCAAATGCACTCGCACATACTCTAAATAATCAAGTCGTTACATCTTCAGTGTACAAGACCACTCTTGGTGTTAGATATGATGCAATTTGGAGCCATCGACTGACTAAACAGCTGAGTCGTGTTTGATGATAAAGGCAGTCAGAACGAGTTCTGAGTAACGTCTGTTTCAGCCTGCCCGTTTATTTACGAAGCGACTCCGAGCTTGTCCTTCATCTCGATTGTCTGTATAATTCGTTTCGCATTCCTCAGCAAAACTGAGTGCCGTTGGGAGCGACACTCAAACTGCTGCTCGCGCTACGCTATGTTTCAACAAACAAACGCTTTCGGTTTTCCTTAGGACTTATTTTTGTAATCCACTGTAACGCGCAACCGAAACCAGCGAGCGCGCACGAATTGAATTTGAGTTGTGTAACGGGACATGCTGCTGTGCTGTCGGTGCCGTCTTAGCTTACATTTGTGTAAGTCGTGTGCATGGCTCA
Source organism: Paragonimus westermani (assembly GCA_008508345.1). Classification (NCBI taxonomy): domain Eukaryota; kingdom Metazoa; phylum Platyhelminthes; class Trematoda; order Plagiorchiida; family Troglotrematidae; genus Paragonimus; species Paragonimus westermani. Next base: position 109,470 of record QNGE01000072.1, on the reverse strand, counting down.
CTGGGCCTTCGGTTCATGCTTGTTCATATTGTTTCTCTCTTCAGAACTGTTGTTCAAACCCTCACTTCGGAAGAACGCTGTCCCCTGGTGCGTCCACGTTGCCCGAAGATTGGTCCGCGAAGTCACGGGCATTCAAAGTAGAGTCGGCTGGCCTGCATGTTACACCACCTGCTCCCTGACCTCGGAGTTTTAGTTATAAACGTTTCATCAACATTATCATCGGTATTTAAACCTGGTACGATTAGTACGCGATCGATCAAATTGCTGGTTAGGCTCTATACTTGGCTGTCATATTATTCATTTACACCAGCCATTATAGTCGTTTTGCTGGGCGTTTGAATGAAAAATATTAATACTAATCCTTGATGGTTCAGTGTCCCGTGGTTCACCCTCAATACGTACATTATAATACGAGTTTTACCATTCTGCCCTCCTTCTTCTGTCATCAACAGTATTTTTCAAGTGTTTGACAGACTACGCTTCAACTATGTATCAACAGCTGATACTTATAAGAGATAGTATGAAGGCGAATCTTCTGCCAGCTGACGTGAGTGAATGGAATGAGTTCATTCTTAAGGCTTTCTACTGCATCAGAATCACAGTTGTTCATAAATGATGAGTCACTGTTATCCACTAATTGACCGTGCATACACTGAGATACATATGACACGAGAAGCTTAACAAACTCAGGAGTTCACCCAACAGAACGATAGATTACTCGACCAAACTGTAGACCCAGAAAATCCTGTCAGAACAAAATATTGTTTAGCAATGGAAATGAACAGCTTTGTCCATGTCCACTCTCGCTGCTGTGATCTGGAGCCTTGTGGACATACGAACATTCATTCACAAAGGAATCATAAATCCGAATACAGCGTTCCATTGAGAAGGCAAATCCAGCTCAAACCTATCCGTCCATCAGGTAACCTTAAGAGGTGAAAATTGTTTGTGTTAGCTACCTCCTTTGAGGAAATGATGTTAGGGGAACCACACATGTAATGCTTTCTGGGGATAACAAGGGTGCAATTGTGGTGGCTCTGTTTATAAATATAACTAAAGTGTCAGGTACTGCACTGTACTTCAGCTGTTCATTTGAGACTAGGTGAGACTAGAGGAATCTGGATAGAGACGTTTGGAAGACCGAAATCGGACTGAGTGTAGTTGCTATCACACGACCAAAAGCAATACACACAAACCAAGGTGAATAATATCACAAAGTCATTCAATGTGGATATAGCTTGTACTCTTCAAGTGTGAGTCTCAAGAAGTGTGTGTGAAGCTTTCATCATTCCAGTGAGTTTGTAATCCTGTGCATCAGGGCATTTGTTTTCATAGGCGGCGAATGCTGTGGTCTTAGGGCCTAAGTGACTGGTTCTAGTGTCGTAGAGAATAACGATTAAAGTACACTTCCTGAGAGTAATCTGGCCGATGTACGTATTGAAATACTGAAGTGATCGTGGAGAACACAAGCAACTAGAACAGTAAGCTGACAGGAACTGGAATTTACCACGTACGAACTCGTACTCCACAGCTGCATCGCTTTGGGTTTGTAACAATATGCGACTGAGGGCTTGGGTCCGTTGTGTTAGTGAAGCATATGCCATCAGCATTGGTTAGCTGAACACGCCATCTTTCTGCCACATGCGTTTTCGGCCCGCACTACCCACCGTCAGACATAATGGATGGTAGGATACAACGGGAAACCGAAACACTTGTGGCATCAGGGATTAAACGATAAACGAAACGATAGCCAGTCCAACCAGCTATTAATCACCAGCATCTAGCTATGTTGAGGGTTATTATAAAATTAGGCTGATTTACTCAAGACATCCATCGTAATCAAGAAACATCTCCATCGAACAAACACAATTGAGTCTCGATAGCCGCCTTTGCTTCCGCTATTTGTGTACTGAATTTAATTTGCTTACTAAGTTCTTTCAGTGCTATGGGGTCTTTAGTTCGTTTGAATACCGTGAATATGCTACGCGTTTCTTCCGATGACTAAACTGGGCATATTCACGGTACTATTGAGGCTCCCGAAAAACACAGTACTAAACATATCGCTGTTGCACGTTCGGATGTCACACTGTGAGGTGGTTGTTAGTGCAATGGTCAGGACATTCATCTCAGGAATTCACTGAATCAAAGTTGGGGTTCCGATTTGCACCACTGCCGATGAGTATTAACATGAAGAGTATTCGTGTCCTCTTTAAGAGGTAGGTTATGACAATGGAAGTGTTGATCGATTAGGTGAAATAGATGCTACAGTATTCTGTGTTAAGCCGCAAACGCTACCTTCCTTGTTAGCTAAGTGAGTTGATCGATTAGGCTCAGTTATTCAGTAGTGTTAACCATTTCTCAGTCATCAAGGAGAAATGCGGTCTGTTTGACATTCGGGAATTGCAGTGACGAATTTGAACGGCCACCACGGGCTTCCGTGGTATCATTGATGTGATGATCTGGCTCGACCTTAGCTGGTGAGGCAAACTTAAAGGGTTTTGATAATCACAGACATATATATATATATAGCTATTGTCAGTCCTTTTGTTCGCAGTTCACTTTCTCTAAAGTCGGCTCTTACGGGGCTCAACCCACAGTTTTGTTGATACTTACCACCTTGTTGTGAGAGCTCGTGGTTGCTGCCTCTCTAGATGTGGTCAAACTACAGTATAACCGTATAATTTTGATGCTGATGCGAATCAGATACATTTCGAAATCTTCACCTGCAATTCCCGAAAGTCGAACAGACTGCATTTCACCTTCATATATAGATATACAGTATATATATGACTCCTCTCTAGTTTCATCAAATTTGGTGGAACCCTAAAATCCTCCCCCCCTCATCTTAATCGGTTAATTCACATTGTCGTGACATAATCGATTGAGCACAGCTTAAGTGGAGGACTCGTCACATGACGTCTAGTTCAGGCCTAGTTAATTGGCAGTACGACCCAGCTACCACAGTGTATATCCAGGTTATATCCGGTTCCCGAAATGCGCGACCAGTTGATGGCGAATCATTTCGTCACAATAATGGGATCAAAACCATGGGTGGTTGCATAGATTTGTTGCAGTTATTGACCGTACGCGTAATTTGATTTCTCAAAAGGATGTTGAAGCAAGGTTCAACCAATAAGTTGCATTGAAGATTAGTTGCTGCCCCGTTACTTAATTGGTAATGGCTGAAAGAGGTCAGGGTGTACACAGACAGATTTGTGCTGCTTCAGTGTCAGCTGTCCTTGTCATCGGAGCGCAACTATTCAACTGCTCTCAGAACCAAGGCGTGCGTCCGAAGGCCTGAAAATCATGCAAATTAGCCTCAATTTTTGCAACCTGCGTTCCACAATGGGCGCTGACCCACTGGCACACCTCCCGGACGTATTCCTTCGGGTTTACACTGGATATGTGGTGTGTGGGTGGAACCGCGAGCGGTGTGGCGCAAGCCAGTTGCGATGATAGTTGAGCGCAGGCGTCCTTTGGCTTCGGTCACTGAGACGTGTATGTTGATTCACGCGTTGGCGTTGATTGGGCCAATGCTTTCGTATGACGGTTGCTCGCACTTTGTCTACGTGTCTGAAAACAGAGGCCACTACACCAACGTCTTTTTCGGACCTGCGAGACAAGACCTATTTTCAAGGAGATGATGTCAAGATGTCAATTACCCTAGTATCTGTTGTCTCGAAAGTTCTGCAGAGTACGATCGATGACCAGTTGCAGACCTGCTTTGCACATCATACCGTATTACCTGAAATTCAACATAGATTCCATAAGGGTTTCTCATGCCTAGCCAACTCATTTGGGACCAAGGTGCAATAGACGAGTGTCGTTGATGAACGCAAACTAGTAGGTGGATTAGAACAGCAAATAGATGTTCAGCCTCGAACAGTCTTTGACTGTGGCGACTGTGAACGCAACTGGAGAAACTCAGATGCATGATACAACGTGTCTCACGACCTATGTGACCAAACTTAACAGCAGCATGACGCGGCTCATCCAAAACTGAAAAATATGTAAATTTTAATCAATTTTCCTTCAATTTTCCAGTCCCGTTATGAATACAGTGAGAAAATGCCAGCGTGCGCACATTCCATTGGTTACCACGGTTTGTCCAGTTTGATCCAATGATGCATGTCTGTTCCCGGCTATGCGCTGCACGTCAGTCGCTGAGGCATTTGTCAACACGCAGCCGCCACCGATCGTATTAGTGGGCCAAAGTTTCTACCATCATATGAAGTTGCTGTATTCACTATGGCCTGGAAAGTAGGCAAAATTAACTAATTCGCAGTTTCATGTTCAAACAACACTCCTACCATCACTGTCAAAGCTAATGATGATAGTAACCATTTTTGTAGTTAGTTGGATACGAAACAGTAACAGAACAAACACAGATAGTAATGCAGTGTTTATTGGAATTATCGGGAATAAAGTGATTACACAATATACTCACAACCATGTAAATAGTCATGTTTATGCTAGTGGTGGTTCAATCCGAAAGAGTTAACCCATTGCGATTGATAAGAATCTGTGTCATATCTTGCACTTCTGTGGTCCACACAACCGCAAACAATGTGATCGACATGATGACCAGATAGATAACAAAAAATACCCGATCAATAATAAGAGCCAACGTGTGCCATTCCATCGTGGCCAACTCGTTGCGATCGACTTTCGATCGACCATGATCCAGAGCTCTCAATTCACGCTTCAACTCTGCGGTATGATCTTCAAGTTGACTTTGGATGATATACTTCAAGTCCGTATCATCAGCTGGTGATTCGAACAACGGTCTGACTGACTTATTATGGTATACCAAGTTCTGTTCGTCACAAGTGGAATTCAATATCACGTTCCCTGATTCAATAGCGCCGGATTGTTCCAATCTGTTCCAATCCGATCGTGCGCATGTATTGATTGCTGAGTCAAGACCAAAGTTGAGGTTTCTTTCGGTTAACGGAATGGTCTGACGCAGGTGCAAAATGTTGCCCAGACGGTCGATCACATACTGAGCACGGGAGATAGAACAGAAAATAATTTAATCAGAGGTTTATCGAGAATCAGATAATACTTTTACTGTACAAGATTAAACCACTCAAAACTAAAGAATTCAGAGTAATCACAACATTTAAGGGTATGGTTATGTCGGAGAAATTCGCATGAACGCTGCAATAATTGTATGTATCGTCGAAATATAACACCGAAACACATCAATCCAGTTTACCAAGGGTAGACAGTTAGTAGGGGAAGCGGTTCCTTAGTGGTCACCTTGCTCTTCTAAACGCAGATCATTTCACAGGGTGTGAACTTTCACTTATTTCACAGTTATGCTCCCTACCAACGCAGACTGACTAAAGAAATCGTTGCTGTATGCCAACCACTCCTCAATAGACAGTCACCCGAAAGCTTCACAAAAACCATGAACTTGCAAACGTCAGCTGGCTAGTCCAAATGACCGTTTACTTTTCAGCAGCTGTAAAACCATGCTATTAAAACAGGTAAGGTCATTCTCACATTCCAAGCTTTTTCTGGTAGCAAGCAGGTCCAGCAGTGATTCTGCACTATCACCCAAATGTACTCCATAGTCGTATAGTCGCACTGCTGTAGTCATGTGGGAAACAGACCGGAGTCTGCAGGATGTTCTACTCTTAAGCTGTAAACTGCTATGCACCTAGTCGATCGACCGATCACAGTTGTGAAGTAGCTGCATAAGCAGTGTTTTGCCCTGTTCCGTGCATGCGTCAACGACGTGTAAGTACCGCGTGGACTAAAGAATCGGTGACTCATCAACATAGTTGTGTGAACTGGTTATACTAATGTCGGTCTTGCGAGTATTCTAAGTGCTTCGATTCAACATTATGCGTGCTCACGCTATTTCATTTGTGTGCTTCCACCATAAAGGATAACTGCATTCTTGCTAATAACTACCGGCTGGAATGCATAAAACACAGCTTTGTCATCATCCTGTGTGGTAGTCCATTTCTGCTGTAACGCCACATTCTCGGTATAACTTAATTTTCACCATTAGTTGTCTAAAAGCGGTGTGAAACTCGGAAAACCAACAGGTGAAAGGGGCATGACGTTGAATATGAACATATAAGCGACTAGCTCTAAACGCGCACGGGTTTCGCATTAAATCCGGGCCCAAACTTGTAGCTGACTGAAGATCAGTATGCAGAAGCGGTTGAATGTATGTAGGAGTACTGGGATCTTTGAACAGTCATTTCAGGAAAGACTACACCTCGGCATATATCACTAGTTGCAAGTTGTCCAAGACAGTTGGATTCAGAGACCGCCAGCAAAATGGCGGACAGCTGTATCGATCTTGTTGGATTTTATCAGCACCATGCATGTTGGGGACCCAAAGCCGTAACACTTCATTACCGTATACAGCTGTAGTGACCATGGAATTAACTATGCCCTGTCTCAAAGCCTTGTTCACCCTACCTTTGATCAGTTGACCCTATGCTTTAGATGTCTGACTCAGGCATACATCCTATTATCAGCGCCCAAACTCACACAGATCAACATCTAAAGGTATTGCAGGTTAACGCGTGATTCAACAATCCCGGTCCAGGCCGCACACAATTCCCACTGAGCTTCATGAGTCAGCAGCCAATTTCTTCTCAATGCCGCACTTACGAACACAAAACACCGAATGGTCCCCAAGTGTGCTAACTGGTCCCATGAGGTTGTCGGTGCAGTTAGATCACTAAGATCGCGAACGCGTGACCAGCACAACATCCAAAGCCGCACCTGGGGAGCCAAGTATCTAAGCAGCATGGCAAGTCAGCAGACGTGAGTCACAATGCAACAGAACAGCCACAAATTGCAACAGCACGATCCTACCCTTTAACTAGTCCGGAAATACACACTGCGCATATCTGGATTAGTGTCATCAATATGTTCATCGCCCCGGATCTTTTATACGATACTTGAGTACCCCTAGTCGTCGTCCAGTTCCTTGCATTTCAAGGATTACAAATTATATCAAGTAATATATACCAACCCTCAACAGTGCATCGTAGTGGCCAACGATCGTGTGACTTCTCTGAAGATCTCAGCTAAATCGTGCTTTTCCGCTTGTCCGTTCTACATGCACGCTTCCCTGAAAGCTTGTGGCACAAGGACTGACATGAACTCAGCGCCAGTTTCTTTAGTTGTGCGACTAACTGCAGGTCAATGGTGCTTCTCTCTTCTTATAACATCTGGTAGTCCGGGTTTTAAAGTCGCACCACTTGCGCCTTTTTAAGTGTTTATTAACGTGCTTCAAAGTTTTACGCATTTTTGCTTGGCGCGTTTGAGTACCGCTAGGTGTGTTGCGTTCCCTATTTCTCCTCTGTTTGCTATCACTGACTCCAGACCGGGCTAGAGTAAACCAATTATTTTATTTTCAAACAACGTTGAAAGTATACGGTTTGTATTCAAACCCTACGGAGTTCTGTTGGAGCACGTTGGAGCCATAGTTCGACTTCTCTTCAGGACAGGCATTCTAAGTTGTTAATGGACAAGATTCAAGAACATACTGACTTGTCTACTAAACTACTCTTATATTTTACTAAACAGTAACTGTGAACCTTTGAGAAAGGCAAACGCAACAGTCAAGCGCAGTAAACTGCCACAAAACCACTACCATATAGCACCAACTGAAGTTGGTTGTCAATCCAGGTTGCAACAGTTCATTACCTTTAGAAGTTTGAACAAAATCCTGATTGAGTTGAAATTCGGAAAATGCCCGTAGTAACCGTATGAAATATCTGACAGCGGAGCACTAAACGCATACACACTTCACAATATATTTGAGAATCTCATTTAGTCTATCTGCGAATTCTGTCCTTTTCGAATTACGGTCTACTCTCGTTTGTTAGTAGTGTGATGAAGGTAAATGATCACATTGTACTACTCGCGAGTAGTCAGTCGAAGACACGTAACTAGATGTTGCACTAATCAGGGTCAAAGAGAAGAAGTGACATAAGACTGTACTCCGGCAAAGAATGGTGTTTTCCATGTATGCACATCCCGCTAACAAATGTGGCATTTCGGCATTATTGTTACGTGCAAATATATGCCTGTAGTCTAGGTAGCTTTGAAACATACATCTTCGGAATAGCTCCTGAATACGCAACGTTTGTGCTACCCGCGTTCTCGAATCACCATACTAGTAGTGTGAAGCGACCACTGGAAAGCCTGTATCGGAGGTTCTCACTAAGATAGGTTATTTGTCAGACATGTAACATGCCACGGAGATGGGTGTGGATCGTATCCACCAATCAGTTCATCCCTATTCTAATTTGTCCCAGTGATGCTGGCAACAGCACAGAAATGCCGTAAAGCCTACAGCCCATTGCTACTACGCGGGAAAATTGGTTCGGAGAAATATTCATTCACTCGCTGTTTGTGGGAATACAGAATCTCCACAGGAGCAATCGCAGTCACTCAACGATAATAATTGCAGTAATGCTTTTCACGAACCTCACAGTACGTGGTAGTTACGAAATGCGTTTACTTGGCTTAATTCATCACAACATAAGTGAACCGCTGAAAATACATAATCAAATCCCTGATCCTTAGGCAACAGTCATCCAGTTTTTACCTGTACTGAATCTGAAACAAACCATTAGAGTCTATCGGGATAACGACATCATTAATTGACTTTAAGTGTTAGCCTGGTGCGGTAATATCCAAGACACGAAGCGGAGTATTCAAATCGCTAGTCACCTTGATAGCTCGGGTGAAATGAAACTGCACTCGACTTTATGATTTCACAGCTATCCAGCCTTAGTCAGCCACAGTTGGGACTATGTTCAGTAGGCTTTCATTAGACTTCTGCCCAGCCATCTAATCATCCAATACTTTCTTTCTATCTATTCTCACTCGTTTTCCAGCAGGTGTTGTTGACCTATCCAGTTCCCTTCAGTGAAACTGATGAGATACAGTTCACTAATTGTTATTTACAAATCGTTCAATAAGAGGAATAGGTTTGCGACAACATTTTTAGTGTTGTGAACCAAGAATGTGGACGGCGCAAGGGTTAGTTAATCAATAAACCAAAGCGGGTTATGCGTTTTTAACATGACAACAAACAAACATACTCATCTGCGTACGGTACTGGTCCCAGAACGTCACAGTTGCCACGGGTGCCAATGCGCAGTTCCTGTACATACCGAGAGTCACTTCATATCATACTGTACTCTGATTTTTCTTGTATCTTTCCTGTAGCTACTTCAATGTCAGATCAATGCTCTTGATCCACTACCGAAAAGTAATGGTGTGTGTAGTGTAATGCGACCACTCGACCTCAATAAACTAGTTCTCTTCGAATACTTCCAATGAACATGTAGATCTGAGTTAACCGGGTGGTCGGTTTGCTTAGATTGTGCTTCTAAGCTTGTCGGAAAACGTAAATACTCCGACTTTTGCACAAATCAGGTTGACATGCTCACAGACCACGTGATTTGTAGCTTCGTCGAACGTACATTTACATTTCCTGTCATCGATCAGGAAGACTGCCACTGGGCTATAACTGCTTTCCATGGACAAATACTTATTTTCAATCTTTTTAAAGTTCGGTGTCTAAATAAATACCGGATACACGTAATTCAAGTATGTGCTATCACCTCGTTCAGTTGTGGATCCACTAATTAACACGAATTTCGCGAACCTTTGGTGAAATAGATAATTACTGAATTAACACTACCGGCTTTTGGTGAATGAACTGACCGCATTCAACGGGCCTATGTTGGAACATATTGAACACATTCTAGTGAAAGCTGGATATTACAGACTGAGAAATATGTATTATATTGTGATGAAGGTGTACGGCCGAGCCTTACCATCAACGAGTAGCAAGACTGTTCAGTTTAATCCAAAATACTATTGGATGAAACATGAGGCGACTTTGAGATACATCTTTAGTTGTCGATGTCAAATAATTTGCAATCATCCATTATTTTCTACGAACGATTTATTTTGGTTCCCACCGTATTAACGTGTGTGCGAACTGCTTCGTTTTACTGGAAAGAAACTTCTTATGCTGCACGCTTCCGTGGCTGCCAACAATGAGATTCGAATTCAAAAAAGCTAGCAACAAACCTCAATGTTTTAGAACCATCTCAAGTGTGTGCATGCTCATGCAGCTACTCTCGTTGATGCGGTCCACCAGCCAACAGAAACAGCCGTCTAAGGCTTATGTTAAAGAACACGGACGTGGACATGCACCTACAGACAATTTCTTAATCGTATTGCATGATCGTGTTACACTGACTAGGCACGCACACAAACGAATTGTTACCAATCAGTAGATCATATTCTCTAGACGACAGTCCGGATGCAGCTGGTCTGAATGCACGCTATGTAGGTGGGCATCAATGTGACTCACACGTCGGACCCAAAGCGGTGGAGGCCTGCCGTCGGCCCCACGATAGAAGAGGTTGACCACCATTGTAGCTAAGAATGTTGACAAAGTCACCATGGCCATGTTGAGACAGAAAAATATGCCTGAGTAAAGAAAAGGTAAAGCAAGTGAGCGAGTTATCATGTTTATTGATTGCTGAGAAAGTGAATGAACACACTGAAATAATGATTCATGCACCTTCATTTTAACGTAACTGACACCCACTACTAACCTTGCCTACTCCTGTTCCTGTGGAGAGTAGTGCGATCGCAATTTTTTACACACAAAAATGCACTTTTCGTCAACAATCGTCTAGTGTTGTGTCAAGCCCATGTGAGCATCAATACGGAGGTTCAACTTACAGATGCTCCGCAAAATGAACTGGCTATGCAGTCAGTTATAGGCCGACAAAGCTACAGCCGTGTCTAGACCTGATCTGCCATGTTGAAATTAAGAATCTTCCACAGTTAGCAGTAAATAATGGATGTCATCTTAATTCGGCCATTTTATACCACAGGAGGTACACATTTACGAATGCAAGATGGTGATTCAAATGGTCGTTCCTAGTGAGAAACATGAGCAACCCCATTAACACATATCTGTTATGTTTCGTCGAAGAGACATATTTTAGTGATCTGAAGTTCACTTCTATCCGGCGTCTGGAAAAAACTGCATATTGTCGGAAGAAGATTACTTAGTGTCACTCAGATCCCCGCTCTGATTTTCCTCGATTGGGTAGCTCAGTACGTGACATGGTATCAGAGGACAGAAAGAAGCCTGGATGCAGCTTCCAAAGCAGTTTATCGAATGTTTTTGCCGTTGTTCCTTCAGGGCAATTGGACGTGATAGACAGCAGCCGATTGCCAGAGGCGTGGTGAATGTTTAGACAGAATTTCGATGATTTTGCACTGTTGAGAAGTTTGTCACAGTGATCGAAAAATACCAAATGGCGATGTCTCAGCGTTGTATTTGAGAGGAAGACAGGTAGATCCTGACAAACTTGATTTTTGCTGACGACAACGACAAGAACGACCTGGGTGCGGTGATCAGTAGATTTGCGGAATATTGTCTCTGGCAGACGAACGAAAATTTTGAACGTTTTCGTTTCTTTCAAAGAAACCGTCGTTAAGGAGAATCTATCAGTGAGTAGGTGAAGGCACTGAAATAGCTGGCTAGGACTTGCAATTTTCGCAAGCGCATGAAGAACAAGCTCATACGTGATCGCACGCCCCTTGGTGTTCAGGAAGCTGCAATCACTGAGAGACTGCTGAGAGTGAGACAGTTAACGCTTGCACAGTATGGTGGCATTTTCAACGACGAAGCGGCTGTGGAACAGAGAATTAATGACCTCAGCAGTGAAAATGAAACAGAACTCAATGCAACTGGCTGCGCACGATCCACGCCCATAGCGTACCCTGCCTGTTTTGCGGTGGACATCATGGACGACAGAAAGAGAAATGTCCGGCGCTTGGAAAAACTTGCAGGAAGTGTAGGAAGAAGATTGCTTAGTGCCGCCCAGATCCCTGTTCTGATTTTCCTCGACTGGACACCTCAGTACGCGACAACTACAGACTGAACCTATCTGCTACAATCCGGTCGACACAGCGGTAACTTCGGTCAGTACCTCGATGACCTCGATGACCAGTTGCCTCCGATCCGCGTTACTTCAGGAGATGGGTGATCAGATGAATGAGAAGCACCCAAACACAATGATCGAGGCCTCTAATGGCAACCCCATGTATTACTTTCTTTAGATAACTACGAACGAAGACGAAGATAACCATGCTAAGGAGGCTACGAACAACCAAACACTGCCGGATTAGGTTTCATGGAGTCCTTATGATGCGACACGGAAATATATTTGACGAACCATCTGAAAGGGTTCAGACACTACGGACGAACCGGTTAATTACTAAAGCCGCAATGGGTGTCCATAGGTAACACCTCAGTTATTTCGATAGCAACTTTTTAAGGATCAGTTTGCACGTGCGGCACGCAGCGCACAAAACACTAGCAACAGCCTGCGTTGTTACTCTTAGTGCCTTACTGCGGTCAGTGAATATGCAGTTTATTCTGTTAACATATATCTGGTAATTTAATCCCCATTAAGGAAATTTGAGTGATGAAATGGAGAGATCGTTTCCAAATTCTTCGTCGTTCGCATATACACTTATTCCGATCTTATGACTGTCGACGTGTTTAAGCGAAAAACTTAATGACGGAGGTTGAAATTCCGGTCCTCAAAGCTATGGGATTTCTAACATTGCTAAAGCTATGTTTTCGATCATTTTCATGAAACCAATTCGGCAAAAAGTGTTGTTTTCACACATGATGAAGTTTAATATGACTTCGAACTGTATCACATAGTATAGATTGGACGTCAGAGTGTCGATCGGATACTCACCGATTAAAGGAAAGCTTTTTACCGAACTTGGCATTGATTCGGCCAGAAGCAAGAGTAGGACGAAGAAAGCGACAAAAATGTTGATACCTTGGAAGAGAAGAATTAAATAAAAGAGTTCATGTGTGATAAAAAGCACGAAATCAAAGCGAACGGGCATTTCCTGAAGCGGTCAATCAGGTGGGTTAACATTTCATCTCATTTACGCTGGAGTCGAAAATTCTTCTTGAGAGACACGTAGGTGGGTTGTTTACATATGCGTGAAATCCAAGAATCGAAACTCGTAAAAACATGAAATGTTATTAGTTGTGCTAATCGATTTGGAATCCAAACTCTTTTACAGTACATAGTATTACAACATGTTGTACAGAGTTCAGCTGGTCAAACCATAAAGTGTTCACAAACAAGTGTTAATTCGAATAAGTATCTCTCAGCGTCCTCAGAACAGTGAGTTTGAGCAGAGATAATCTCCCTATCAAACTTTTCCAAAAGCTCTACTACAGTCATGTATATGAGTAGCGAATGAAATATGCCTGTAGGGCATCATTCAATTCGGAATCGAACATCGAGTAGGACAGTGATGTTGATAAAAAGTACAAATTGTATGGATTATTTTAGGCGTTTGACGGCTGTGACAGACAAAAGGAAAAGCACATGGATGACAGTTTGCCAAAATTCGAGTTAATAGCCTGGAGAACGAAGGAATGGAGAATAAGATAGGTGTGAGGTGTGATTTGCCTCTGATTGACCGGCATTCGATCAGGTGAAGTCAAAACATTAAAAATGGAAGGCGTACACAACTTTCTTTCATACACACCTTGTCGGTTACGGTATGTTGTAATTCCTTAATGTTGACCCTAATACCACACTGAGTGTGTTCAGCACTCGTTGTGGGGACTAGTGGATGTCTCTTTACCATTAGGGGACTATTAGATGTCTCCTTACAGGCAGGGGGATTGAATTATATGAAGGATGATAACGGCGAAAATGAGATCTGATCACTACAAAATTGCTTACTTTATGACGAAAATCAAATCTCCGTAGTATTGCTCTCTCTTCTTGTCTCGCTGAATAAGCTTCAAATGCAGCAAACTTTACATTGGTTGAAAATCTAAACCGTACAAACATTATCAAGTGAAATGATACTGTTACCACCCAAGTTGACTGCAGATATTTCTCTGCAACAAATCGAGGTATGTCATACTGGCACCACCATGACATGTTGACAGCACCAACATGTTAAAACAAACGCCATTTTAATGTAAGGGAACATATTACGAGTATAACGCTTACGGTGTGTAAGTATTGCAGACATCTAGGTTTATTGATTATTAAGACCATTTTTAGAGCAGTGAAGCTAACTACAGGAATACGAGTTATGAGGTGCTGTTACACTAACCCAACATCATTTTGGCCGAGGAATCCGGAGGAAGCCAAAACACGACCAGCGTCAGCAGAGAGAGCAGCAGACATGGGATGATCAGAATAAACGTGTGGAAACTGGGGTTGCGATGGAGTCGGATGAGAAATCGCAGAACGGGATAACGCTTCTCCTGTTTCGTTTTCCCCACTGTCGTGTATCGAATTCGGTATCGTTTGACTGAGCGAATCTGAAGTGGAGGTGAGAAATTCGAAAGATTTACGTCGAATTATATCTGATAGGCTAGCTTAGTGTGGTTGTACACTTGGATACCTTGTGTATATTAAGATGGTCTAATCAACGCCGTCATGAATAAAATCGCAACTACTGCTCAAACATCCTGGTAAGTCATACAGTTACTCGTATGTTCAGTTTATGGCTTATTCATTTGAAGATACCAACTGAATACCGAGGCAGAGATAGGTTATTTTGACAATCGATTTTCAAAGCCAATGGGAGAGACAGCTTGAGAGAAACAGAGTGGACGGTCTGAACGGATTCTTTGCATCCTCCAGGATAACCTTTACTTCGTTCCAAGTAAGAACAACAAAAAAGCCCTTCGTGAGATTGTGTATTTTCATTGGATAGTGGTAACAAAGTCGTCCCGACTAAGTGAATCTACGATCACTTTATTCCAATCAATAACGTCAAATTTGACCTGTTCAACTCCTTGTAGACAGCGCATGTTCAACAGATATCGTGGGATGCTAAGCACAAATTGCCCTCTTCTGTCCTTCACCATCACTGTGGACAAAAACACATCCGTGGTTCACACAGATGCGTAACTACCACACAACTTTGAAGGAAAAAGCAAACCAGGAACAAAAGGATAAGAGGAAAAAGAAGGGAAATGAGAAGGAACCGAACTATTCAAAATAGCCCCGTCTCCATTCATACATTTAAAATCAAGGTGCCTACTCCTGGCAAACAGACAACCAACTCATAAGTGGAGGTGAGACGTCATCAGAAAGACAGCTTCCTCACGGTTCTCACTGCATCACGTCACTGAATATATTCACTTCATAGCCGTCACAGTGAGACTGGACCTTGAAGTGGTGTGACGGCTTCCGCATCTCCATGACATCTTGGGCTAAACTGGACAGAGTTACTCATACCAGCTAGAGGTCTGACAAACCACAGTCTCCTGTCCTCCAGGTTGGGGGTTGGAAGATGATTGACGTCTCTTCC